>VWYI01016773.1:0-23671 GCA_013399455.1 Anthoscopus minutus | reverse complement strand
TATCTGGTGTGGTAATTCATAAGAACTTAAAACCATTGGATTAATTAGTATTAATTACATTTTTACAATTCAGGGAATTAACTGTGTTTTTATTACCAAATAATAAACATGGAACCAATGAAATGTTATAATATCTGTCAGGGGATGCTCTAAGGAAGCGAGAAATTATTTTCTTTTTGGAATAAAAGGAAGGAAATTCTGATCAAATTTTACAAGCATAAGACAAACCCTGCATCTAATCTAGTGAACAACTGGATTTCTCATAGCAAAGCTGCTTGATTCTGTGGGCTAAATATGCTATAAAGAGGGTGGCTTATTATTTTAGTCCTAGTGAGGCTCTATTTTAGCACTGAAGCAAAAGGAACACATTCTCATTATTCTCCAAATGGTATGCAATATTTTTAAATATCATGAAGAAAAGGGAAAAGGAAAATCTGTTGAAAATAAGAGAGAGGCAAATCTGGGAGGAGTAGATCTGACAGTTTATACCATTTCATCTTGTCACACAATTGCAACGTTTAAATTAATAAAAGCACATCAAAATAAATCGACACATTCACTATAATGCATCAGAGACAACACTCCTAAGGACAGAACTTTTATTGTTATGGTTTCACTCAAAGAATTCCTAATCTTTTAATTTTAATAAAGGTACAGTTTCCTGTACCTTTTAAAATTAAAAACCAGTGACCAAAGGGTCTGTTTGTAACTAGGTGAAAAATCCATTTTCAGATCATAGCAAGGAGAGTGTTAAGCATTGTCAACAGGTTCCTTTCAATGAATGATAGCCCTAATCCTTGAGGTAAAGAAGATTTCTCTTTAGCCAGAGTGCAGGAAGCTTCGTTGGAGAGCTTTATCCCATCAGAGCTATCCCAACTGAGCTATTTTTCTCCTGTATCCTGGTGTTGTGCATGAGCACCAAGGAAGCTTCTCTGAATTTCTGTGAAGAAAAATGGCAGCAGTGGCATAAAGCAGCTCAAATGTGCCTAAAGCACCTTGACAGAACAAAGAAATGTGAAATCCTGCATGATAATGAATATATGGCATCCCTGTATGGCAGTTTAGGGGCCCAGAGCCTGCTGGCCAATTCAGGGACATTCCCATAACTCTTCCTTAGTGCTCATCTCAGTCAGTTCTGCCTCCCAAAATCTTAGCAATTAATTTAAATTCTTATTCATTTCATCCTCCTATCTGCTTCTGAGCAGATCACCACTCTTCCCACAGCAGCTCAGCCAGGATATTTTGCTAATGCTCACCCTGGGGAGCAGATCCAGCATGATCATCTCAACGAGGATTACTTCAGAAGGAACAAAAGGAAAGAGGACAAATGGGACCACAATGGCACAAAATAGAAACTGCTTGGTTACTGTTCCCACTGTGCACCTACCAGGCTGGGGGAAACTCAGTAGAGTTAATTGGAAAAGCTAATTGAGCATTTTCAAACAGAGAAGGCTGAGTTACAAGGGCTGTGAGCAGAGGTGTGAGTGCTGGGTCATCCTTCCCTGCAGCATCACACAATTTACAGCTGCAGTCTCCCCTCCACCATTTCCTCAACAAGGAATTTTTCCTGGTGGTTGGTCTCTAAAACCAATTCTGATAGCGACTATCCAAATTTCCTGCTTCCTGTCTAGCATAAAAAACCAAAATTTCTTGTGACTTGTTTTTGGAATTTTTTAGGAGAACTCTGCAGCAGCTCTCATCAGAAATGGAAGGATATGAGGATGGTGGGGTTTCATCTGCAGCTAGAGGAGTTAAAAACCATATACAGTAAAACATTCCACTTTGAGATCCATAGGAGACATTGCCTACTGCTGCCTGTGTTCCTCTGCTCATCTTTCATCAAAAAAATAGAAACATAAAGCAAAATATTGTTTTATCCTTTTGTGAGGAAAAAAATCTTGCCGTTTTATTCCATCACAATGAACTTCTGCTCAAGCCCAAATCTTGAGCTTTCACAGGCAACACAATAAAGTATGAAAATCTGATGTTTCTGGGTGGCAGGTTCTTTGAGGTCTGCTTGTTTCAGAAGACAGGTACCCTGTGCCAGCTCCTGGATGGCACTGAGAGACTTCATGGAGCCAGACTGCAAAGCTCTCACAGGGACTCACTGGACTTTATTCTGAGGGTGGTCTGTGTGTGGATCTGCCCACCTGAGACTCTTGCTGCAGTTGGGAATAATAAATTATGCTTCCTGTGATGAAGCCTTTGATGTGACCTTCAAATGAGCTTTGAAAATACCTTCTTTCTCTTTCTTTTTAAACAGGGCAGCCCTGTACAGCTGTATATGAGCAAACCATGCCAAACATTAAAATCCAACAGTGCGGCTTCATAAGGAAACAAAATTTCCTGATGACATCTAATCCACTAGACATAATTAGTGAGCACAAACACCCAGATCTGAAACCCTTCAAAAGGGCTGCATGCTGCTGTTCTGCCCAAATCCATCTTGTTTGCACTGCTGTGTGGGTTTTAGCTTGAGCTGCAGCAGCAGAGTGTTTTACAGCCACAGAGGTTAATGCAGATTTTCCTGATGACTCTTCATGTTTTGTCACATTTTCTCATGCTGCTCCCAAGAAGACAATGCATCTTCATTCCTGTGACAGGGCAGGTGCCAGCTGAATGGGAATAGAGCTTGTGCTTATCTGTTGATACCTCGGTGGGAATAGAACATTTGTGAAATTCTTCTTGGCTGTCAGAGGAGTGGAGGCATTTTCCTCCTCTCCTCTCAATTCACTTTTCAATCTCAATAGCTTATTGGAATGACAGGGTATCAAAACGTCTGGAAAGCTAAAACCATACATCAAGCACCTGTGTATTGCAGAGGTCTGACAGTGCCAACAGAATAGATGGATCTTATATAATCTCTGTCTCCTGAAAAGAATAAAAGGAAAATTTTATAGGCTTGACCTGTGATCCCAGAGAAATAGTCTGAGTTTTGTCTGGGTGGCTTGGCAGAACTGGGTGCACCGAATACTCTTCCACTTGGTATTTAATAAGCAGAAGTAGCTGTGAACATTCAGTTAAACAAGAAGGAAATTTTCAGAGAAATGATCCCATTTCTTAGAGCTGGATTTCATTCCAGTCGATGCTGATCTTGTTTCAGGAATTGGAGTTTCATTACCACACTGCCTGTGACACGTTGATAAGCTGGGCATCTGAAGGAATCAAGATAGCTTCCTTCACCTCTTTGTTTTCAATGAGACTCGGGAGAACTTCCCTTGTTTCCCATTTTCTCTTTTCAACTGAAGTGAATTATTTGCTGCTTCTTTAACTCCAGACCTCCAGCTGACATGATCAAGCATAACGTGTGTGCAGCCCACTGAGTTCCTTGGATGCTGCCCAGAAGGAGCACAGTTGGAAAAATGGATCCCAGCATCCATGGACTCAAGAGGAAGTTATTGTCTCTGCTGCCTGCCTCTTTTCTACCACTTTCCTGCACTGAATGCAATGGCAGATGGAATTCTGAGCTTGCACTCTGGGGATGGAGATGGGGGTGGGTTTTTAGGAGGACCAAGTTGCTCAAGCAGATCTTTATCCTACACAGCACAGCTTCTCCTACTGGGGGAACGACCAGCTCGGTGTGAAAATCCTTTCAATATTGATTCAGTGTCAGGGTAGCTGGGAATTCAGAGCTGCAAGCGGTAAAGAACTGTTCACCCAAATAAAAATATTCTAGGAGAAAGAAGTGAGTGCTGAAAATGTGTAAAAGATCTGGGTGTTTGTGGAAATTTGCAGGAGTAACATGCTTGTCTATCAAAGATCCTCATGGTGCTGGATTCAAACAGAAACATATGTAATGTGGTTGTGAGCAAGGAAGTTTGGGGAGCTGCTGAATTATGCATTCTCTGGTTAAATTGCTACTAAGTGCTAGGGTTTGGCTTATGGAAGATGCAAATGTGCAGCATCTATGTAAACTTTGCCACGGAGGAAGAATGATGTAATGTGAAGGACATGTTGGAAATCAATATTTCCTCATGCAGTGTAAAAATTAGACTGAGTCAGTTTATCAAAACAGATTTTTCTACTTACTGCTAAGAGTTTGTTGCTAAGTTTGTTGTGGAGCCATATCTAGGAAATAAGATCATGAGTGAGTTGAGGGAAATCATGCTATAAGGAGTCTACTGTGCAGAGTAACAATCTCAAACAGATGGAAAAAGCCATTAGTAAAAAATGTTTCTTAACTACTTCACCACAGAGCATAAAAGCATTCTTTTTGAAAGAAGAAGCCTGGGAGAATTTTCCTGTCTGATCTTTTGCCCTGGAGATGTTTTGTGCAGCCTGGCTCTGTTTCTTACCTGACTGCTGTTCACCACCTACTCTGGGGGTACAGCACCAGTTCTGCCCTCAGCAGAGATGTTTTTCTCAAGTTATGTTTTTTTCTCTACCAGTATTGCTGCTGAAATAATATTTGGAAAATCAGGAACAAATTAAGTGTGTAGTAAAATCAAAAGTAACAATTTCTCCTCACAGACAATTAAAACATTGTAAATAATCATGTGAAGATTTACTTAGGCAGGAAAGCACCGTTTTTCTGCATAATCTGTTTGTTTGTTCCAGTTGCCACAAGCATTCAAGAATTGGTATTAATAAAAGTACTTCTACATGGGATATTACTACTGAGTTCAGTACTAATAGGCTTATTTTTCTGCACTGCTGTTCCATTCATCTTATATTTGCCTTGCCTTTTACAAGCTAATTTGATGTATATTACTCTTTCACTAAATATAACTCCTTCAATGATTTGCAGAGCAGTATAAACAATTTTATAAACAATTTATGCTCATTGTGTGCGTGCTGCCTTAAAGTATGGTACATAAACCTATTAGGAAGATGGAAGTAGAGTATCCTTCACAAGAATATACCAAGTCATAATGGGATTCCTTGAGATCTCAGAATTCACTTTGCAACATTGTTTATATCTATTGCAAAGAAAAAAAAGTTTTCTTCAGAAGGTACCATATTGATAAACAGAGGTTTTTCTTGTGTAACACCAAATTCATAAATGATCTGTCCTGGACTTGAGGCTTCCCTGAGCTCTCAGATAAACTGAGCTGTTTCCTAATGCTAAACAAATACTGTTCTTGACTGCTTCGTGCCTCTGAAAGAACAATGAGAAATGAGGAAGGGAATGAGAGAGGCTGTAAATACCTTCTTTTGCAGAGCCACATGCTGATTTACTAATATTTTAAATAGCTGCTTGCCTAACCAGCAATTTTTTGCAAGTACTCCTGATTCTTGTTGTGCACTCAGAGTTATTCAGTCTTTGTTGTCACTTTGTAGAGGGGAGGTTGGAGGGAGGTTCTGCTTGTAGAGCCTGGAGCTATCTCAAGAAATGAATTTAACAGTGCCAATAGAAAACGAGCTTGTTGTAAGCAGGCAGTACTGTCAGAGCCAGAGATGAATTTCTGTGGTTTCTAAATAAGCACAGTCTGTTCCAGCAAGCAGGCCATCGTGGAGGCAGACTGCAGCTGCTGCAGGATTTCCCTGCAGCACAGGAGGAACTTCCCTGTCCCCATGAACAACCACACAGACGAGAAGCTAAAAACCTCTCTATGCTTGGAGTTTATGGCTCCCTAATTACAGATGAGGAGAGGCTGTGGTTAATTGCTTTCTTACTTGAAAGCACACCAACTTGTGTTGTTTATATCCTGTTTGGATGGTGAACTCCAAGCTCTTGGCAACAATTGTGGTGGAACAGCTGAATTAACCTATACTGTGAAGAATCCCAACCATAGTGCTTTACTGATCATTATTTTCCCAGTATTGGGAAGATTTAAAGAAGCAGGAGAATACTTGTAATAATATTTTACGCCTTTTCAATTAACAAATATCCTCCTTTGTAAAAGGCATTTCCTACATCTGTATTTTTAGAATTAGAGAAAATAGGCTTTGATCTTACAAAACAAAGCATTTTTAACACTTAATTAACGTTATTCAGTGATAAGTCTCTATCCCTACCATCTTAAAAGAAATAATACAGAATTTCCTAGGAAGTTATGTTCATGATTTGAAAAAGATCTATTTGTGGATCAATATTTAAGGATCTGGATCTATTGTCTGAGCAGCATCTCATGTGTCTGGAAGACTTTCTGATTCATATCTTCAGTTTACCATTTGAAGTTAAGGGAGGAAACATCCACCTCTAATGAGCAAATTAATGGTGATTTAGAAAGGTTTTGAAAGGACTTTGAAATGAAAAAAGAACCTGTGGTAGGCAAGAGATTGATTTAAAGGAGTACTAAATCCTTTACAACAAGCTTTAAAGGCAAAAAATGTATGCTGGGGTTTTTTTCCCAATGGTTTATGATTATGACTATCATTTTGGAGGCTTACTTATTTTTTTCAGAGATAGATGAAACACAATCTATAGAGACACTATGAAAAAATGTTGTCAAAATAGGAGTCTAAAATTTTGGCTTTACCTTTGAAAAATTAAATACTTGGTAACAAAACTGGATGAAAAGCTGAGTGAGTGATATAGAAGGCATTTTTATTAGCTTTGATTAGCAAATGAATGTTGGTCTAGCTGGAAAGATGCATTCCTATGGTGTTCTAAACTTCTTATTTTGAAAAATGGTACCAAGATCAAAATATCACTTGAGGCTTATTCAAACTGTTGGTATCATATCTTCATGTCATTGTGTGCAAAAATGGCAGCAGTAGTAGACTTTATTAAGAATGGTGTTAATATGAGAGATAAAGTAAAGTATTTCTCATTTTCTGAAGTAGCACTGCAGTGTTAACAGCAAGGAGAAGTAATAAAAAGTTATTTATTGCACAAATGCCACTCTGAACACACCCAGTGGAACTGGAGATGAAAAATGGACCTTGTTTTTATATATATAAAAAAATTCTCATCATAACTGCACATAAAAAAGTTATATTGGCTCGCATGGCCCTTACTGTTTCCTAGTAAAACCTTAACTTTCTGGTCATTCTAGACTCAATAGTTGCTCTCTCAACTGCTCTTTTGTTTCTTGACATAAAATCTTCAAAACAGAAAAATTAGCTGCACCAATCTCCTTTTCTTCCCCTTCTGAATTTTTTCAATATTCCTTGAGCCCTACTCTATTGATTCGCTGCTAGTCACAAAGATTCAAAATAAAGAATGAAGAGAAAAACTGTTGGAACAGCCAATATCTTCACAGAATCAGGGTTGTTTCCTTTAACAATTATTGAAATTTGCACAATCTTACCTTCTTCAGAATCTATGCTGCACACAACTTTCTTAAAATAAGCAATGAAGTGATTGCTTCATGTACAGATAGACCTAAACTAAATACCTACATTTATTTTGATTATCAAACCTGAGAATACACTTGTATTAAGTTACAAATCCTGGTTTTAGCTTTCAATTTGCCTAGAAGTGTTTCCAGAGCTGGCAGAGCCTGCCTCAGCTATAGATCTTTCTTGTACTCTATTTTATACGCCTACTGAGATCCTGTACTGCAATTACTGCCATATGGGAAAGAAAGTTTAATTTTACAGTGGAAATCCTGCCCTGGGTAATCACATTGCCTGTTTAGGAGCAGATAGGCACTACAAGTAAAATCATCCTATTAGATCAGGGAAATCTCAGATAAGTAGCAGAGGCTGTGATTTTTCTGAGATTATCTCCAGAAACACTAATGTTATCCCTGAGATTCTCTCGTGTGGATATGGTGTTTGGAATTCTCAATCCTTTCCTGGCTTGCCACCAAGGAATTGGAAGGAAAACAGGAAGGGGAGTATGGTGGGCATTTTAGACCTTCTTGTCTATCCAATCTGTTAAGTTTTAACTTTTCTGTTCTGAATCTGGGTGAAACAGGGGTCTGTGGACATGATTTTCTGAGCCTGAGAGAGTTTTCAGCCTGGCAGTGGCTGATCTGTTCCCAAGAGAAAATTGTTTGGGAAACTTCTCTTTGAAAGAGTGTATTTTGTAAATAGGTTTTTGGTTCTCAAAGCAATGTCACACAGCTGTTCTGGATGGGTTTTTCTCTTGTTCCACCAATGGCACCAGAGAGGCGTTTCCTTTGGCCAATCATGTTGACCTGTATCAGAATACCTTATAAAAAGGGTTGCAAACCCCAAAATAAAAGCTTTTCCTGTCTCACTGGGATCAAACCTCACGGTTGTGACTTGAATCCACTCTGCTATTTTGTGTCCAGGAGTGACAGGGGTCAGGTCTGGTGCAAATGGGAGGTGGCCAGTTTCAAAGCTTAGCTCTTGGTTTGGATAAGGAATAACCCTGTCCTGGCTGCTGAGGCCTGGGAGAGCACAAGCTGCCATGACCCAGGGTCCTGCAGGCTCTCAGCAGATGGAGCAAGGCATGGCTCTGCTGGGAGCTGGATGGACAGCACTCAGGTAATAGGATGTGGGACACTGCAGGACATCCAGGGAATGCTCCCTGCAGGATTCAGCTGATAGTGGTGGCTACAGAGGCTGGGCAGAGTGAAAGGAATAGTAAAGAGGAAAAGGAATAAAATAGCGATTCATAAAGAGACCTTCAAAGATACCCCTTGGGCAGTGCAAGAGCCTGGCTGTGGACCACCCAAGATGGACCCAGGATGGACCCAAGATGGATTTTTGAGTGACGAGTTTCCACACTTTTATAAGTTCTGCTCCATTTCCACACTGGGGTGAATTGTCCAATTCCAGCTCCAGGTTCTGCAGTCCCACCCTCCCAGGCTGCTCTCCTCAATTCTCTGGTTGTGCTTTTTGGGCCTGGAGCTGCAGCGCTGCCCTTGGTTCTGGGGCTGGGAAAGGATTGCTGTGTGTGCCTGAGCTGTGAGCAGAACTTGCTGGCACTTTCTATGGAGCTCAGAGTCACACACCAATGCAGTGCAGAGCCTGGGAAATGTGAAAGCTAAAATTTAAGGCATCAATAGCTCCTCAAACTCAGCGTGGCAACTGGTGACAGGTACAGACCAAGAGCCATATGTTTCTTGCCTAATTACAGGAAAAGTTGCCCACATGCCTAAAGTTAGTCAGAGGAATCACGGGGGTGCTGAGCAGCACAGGAGGGAACTATTGGTGGAGCAGAAACAGCAGTGCTTTAGTTATTTAGTAATTGAGTTATTTAGTAATTGAGTTATTTAGTTGTTTCATTGTTTAGTTATTTAGTTGTTTAGCTAGTGCATGGGTTGCACAAGTACCTGTCAGCCAGGAAGGGCTGCAAAGCCCCTCTTTTGCAGAACTGGGGAGCTCGTTCACAGGAGCTAATGGCCAATAACAGCTCTGCCTGGGGGGACTTTCCTCTCTGAAACTTCACACTCGCTGTGCCTGCTCTTCCCAGGGAGCTGAGGGGAAGTCAGTTCCCGCAGCTGAGAGCAGAGAGAGCATCCCCAGTGATGCCCCAGCCCTTGGTGCTCTCTAGAAAATGCATGCCACTGATCCAAGCTCAACTATTGAACATCTTAAAGCAATCCCTCATAGCCAAGCTCTTACCCAGGGCAGACAGTTATTCACAGAGCCTTTAAAATAGTCCTTTCTCTTATGTAATTGTATATCTAGCCGTAAACTTTCTTATAGAATTGCAAGAAGCATTGTGCAGCTTTCCTTTAGCTGGAGTTTTATATCCACAGGCAAGCAGCAGGTCTTGTACCCATGTGGGAGTAATTTAAAATTATTCCTTTTTCTTTTAAAAGCGTTTTAATTATTTGACTTACATTATGGCCATTTACAGCAACTTATGTTGCCAACATAGAGGATCTCCAAAGAGGCCTGAGGTCCTCTGCAGACATAAACTTTGCTTCAGCCCAGGCAAAACCAGAGAGCAAATCCCTGCACTGGAGAACAGCTCCGAGTGGTAGCTGGTTTAGAAGAATTTCACTGAACTTTTCACTCCAAAGCCACAAGCCCCAAATCTCTGTTGAGCCAGGAGTAATCTTATCCTGGAGGAATTTTCAAAACAGCTGCTTTTTGACCAAATTGGCAGCCTGTCTGCAGGGCTGGTGCTGCAGACAGCTACAGCAGTGGTGTGGGGATAGCTTGCAGGACAGCTCACCATGTTGTGCTGGCTTAGCATCAGCCTTTGGTTTTGGGGACATTCATGGTGGTTTGGGAGAAAAAGAAAAATAAAAACATATTGTAGGCTGTGATATGGAAGACATTTTGTGTAACTTGGAAAATAAGCCTTAAATGCTCTTAGCGCATCTCAGAAAAATAGTTCTGGGTCTGTTTAATGTATTTATTCAAACCTATAGAGAGGTAAAGGTAAGGGTGAGAGGTTTATTTAAGATTCAGACAACTGAAGCACATAATCAAGCTGGATAATGTGCACTTTTTTTGCATTATTGAAGAAAATGAATATTTTTTTCCTAATTTTGGAAAGCTATATCCAATGCCTGTATGGCACCACCACATAACAGGCTGCTCCACAGGATTAATTAGTATTTGAAAGGGGCAAGGACAGGTTGAGGAAATATAAATTTGGAATGTTTTTCTCTCATTTTAAGAAAGTACAAGACAGATCATGGAAAATGGAGGAGTATGGCTTTTCTGTGAGGAAGGTTCTTAAGGTTTTAAATTATCTTGTGTCATCTGAGAGGAAAAAAACATCATAACTTGGTTCTTAGAGCTTCTGATCTTCCCTTTCATTAATTTTCTGCTTCATGTGGGTATACAGCCACCCAACACACACATAGACAGCTACATAAACATTTAATACTGCAATTTGAATTAATTTTATTACTTTACAGGACAGATGCCAAAAAAGCTCACCAACTTCCCTAACTTAAAGCTGTGCAATTTCCAGTAGACAAAGATGGCACAGAAAAGGTTTTTGTCACCCGAAAATAAGAGAGAAAACTAGAACCTGCTACTATTGTGCAAACATTTTGTTTTCAGATAAAATAAATTATCTGACTTGCCAGCTCCTAGCTACCTACCAGCAGCTTATTTCCACACAAATGAAAATCAGTTCTCTTCATTCTTTTCCTCAGAGTGTGTTTCCCCTGGTTATGACTTAAACTCCTGGGTCAGTGTTTCCATATTCCCTTTCTCCTGGAAATCATTAAAAACTGTTAAAACCTGTAAATATGTTGCATTGTAGACATAGGAAGTTGAGTTGGAGAGCTGTGAAGTACTTGCTGAACAAAGACAGTATTTCAGTACTGTTTTCATTGCAAATCAGACAGTTATATGCCATTTCTGATTATGATGCCTCCTGTTTCTAAATTATTTTGAGCTTAGTGTTTTTCCCAGTTAAAAATCGATTTTGTGAATGGCACTGAGGCTCTTAGCATCTTGGATTTGGGACAAAGTGCCACAGGTTGGAGCTGCTTCTGCTCTGAGATGAGGAGGTCTTTCCTGGCCTTTTGTGGAGGAGGATTCTGTGATCCACTACAGAACTGCCCAGATTTATTCTGCTGGGTGCATGGGCAGGACTGGGAGGGAGCACTGAAGTCAAAATAGTGAGTTGGAGAGTCGAGCTGGGTGACACCTGCTATGTTCAGGGGCCATGCTTCTCCAAACCCAAGTATGTCCAAGCCTCCTCCATTTAGAATCGTAACGTACAGGAAATTAAAAACATTGGTGCCAAAGGTATAACATTGCCAGGGATCATACATTTTAAAAATACTTGTGTTCGTGCTAGACTCAAGTTTTCCCTGTTGCTTGTTTTGAAAGTAGCTGGGTATTTTTTTTTTCCATACTGCATTAGGTAATGCTCTGTGTGAATAACAAGGGTAAAGTGTGGTCTTTAAAGTTTCAGGGCTCATTTTCCTGCACTATTTTCACTCTTTATTACATTTAGCTCTAGAGATTTATGCTATAGACTAAAAAGCCCTACAGGAGACTGAATCATGCATGAACTTTATACAACTTTCTGTTTGAACGTGATGGTTTTTTTCATATTTCTCATCAGAATGATCAGTGTTTTACTGAAATGTTGGCAAGCAGGGAACAGAAATTGTGCCAACTGATGCTAACATTTCAACAACAGCAGGAGGAAAAAAAAAGACAATAAAAGAAAGAATAGCTGGAGAGTATACTGTATTTCTGGAATGATGACTTTTCTCAGAGTGCTCAGTTCTCCTTGAGCTGAGGCTGCTTCCTTAAAGTCATTTCTTAAAGTGTGAGCACAGCCAGTCTTGAAACTGTTTTAGGCTTCAGCTCCCAACTGCTCCATTTATCTCCAGCCTGACAAGGTAGCATGGTAACCACTGCATGAAGCCACAAGAGGAAAACTCATGAGAGAAGCTGTGGCTTTTCCCCTCTGCTCTTTATTCTCGTTTTTCTGTAACCATGCAGAGCAGGCACTGGGACGTGCTTGATGGAGTTGGTAGCTCCCAGCATATGAGGATGATGAAGTGGTGTTGTTTACAGCTTGTTGTGACAAATATTTATCTTAGTGCAGCTTTATCATTTGTCCCTGCAGCTCCTAAAAAGCAATAATACAAATATTAATATGGTGTTCATGACTTGCAATAAGCAGACCAATGGTTCAGCCCATGGAGGGCTGTGCAGAGGCTGAGGATTTTATTAGTGGTGCTGTTTCCCTCATCAAACTAAGAATATAATCCCTGTGTGCCTTCTCCCTTGCTAAAACCTCACTGCTTTTGCTTCCTTTATTTGCCCTGCATTCTTTTACTTCCTGAGCATGTTCAGAGTTACATATTTTAAATAAGATCTCTCAAAAAAAGCCCAACCTGCTTAAAAGAAGAAAGTGTTAGCTGGTGGTATTTGACAGAGATCATTCCTGCCTTGTCTATTACGAAAATATATCTTTATAAGTGGTCTTGAGTCATAGTGCAGTGTTTGTCAGTCATTGAATTTCTGGTCTCCAGATAGATGAAGTTATTATTTTTAGTTTGGTCTCGCCCTGATGTGCAATTCTGTGCAATTCCAAGTAAATCTGACCCATTCATATTTAACTGGTGCAGACTAAAGCCTGAATTTGTTATGGATATTGGACTGACTGTTATAATGAACTTTTTTTTTATAGATTGGGTGGTGTGTAATGATATGTGAATGTGGGCATAAACCTTACAGGTAGGAAATCAGGATATCAACAATGCTTGCTTTACCTGCCTGATCCCAAATAAAGTTAAAAAAAAAGCTTTATTCCTGCTATATGTAAATTTGTTCAAATGTCCTGCTTTCTGTTGCCCCACCGGGGAGCAACAACAAAAAATTTTTGTTCTTGCCTTTAGTTGTTCCTTTCAAAATTTAAAATATTAAAGTCTGTCAGTCGAAATTTTGTATTCTAAATTGAGATTTCCATCAACATTTTAATAGAAGCTAGCGAGGTACTTATGTAATAAGCAAACAGCACCTGTTAAATCTGTGTGCACATTTTTGAAGATAAGAGTATCCCTTATTCCTCATTGACTTATGTCAAGGGAGGTGTCTAAAGATTTGATTTTTTGTAGGAACATTCAGGAAATCTGTCTTCTGGAGCAAGGACAACGTCAGTGCCAGATTTACTGAGTCAGATTTTATTTAAATCTATTTAGAACTCACCACTTATTCTCACTGATGTTTCAACAGGTTTTGTTTGAAAAAATTGGTTTGTAATGCCTACATTTTTTCATGCTCTGTCTGAAAGGTTTTTCTTACAAAATCATTTTGAACAGACATGTTTGAGCATGTTTGAGAAAACATGTTAATGTTTTCTTTCAACAAGAACTAAGTAAAGCACTAGCAGAATGGAAGTGAAAAGCCAGCACGACACATTTGGATAAATAAGGAAATACAGTTCTCAGAGAGTTTAAGTGAACCAAAATGAAATCTGAATGAAAGAAAAAAAGAATGGCTATCCATGGAAGCATTAACTTTAATGGTAAATGAAATGTACAGAACTAAGGGGACTCATAAGAAATCTTACAAACAAGTAAAGCACATGGGAAAAAAAAACCCAACAGGTAAATATATGCTTCTGTAAGAGAGACTTCTGAATATTATTAGACAGTTGAGCTGAAATGGATCCAAGTTTCTTCATTGGTTTTCACTGCAGGCAGGATAAAGACAATGCATTCTTGGCAAGAATTTTATGTGAAATTTTATTATATGAAGTATTACATCCTGGAGATTAGGCTGATTGGTATATCTAATTTACAGTAAGTCATTGTCCCTGAATTATAACTGAAAAAGGTTATGAATGGAGTCACAAGGATGCTAATAAAATGGGTATGAGGTGTCATTGTCAGTCATCTTTTGGGAAGAAAAACACCAAAAATGTCAGCTTTATACATGATGTAAGACTTTGTTTATTTGTTAGTTTGCTTTTAGTTAATTTGAGAAATTCATCAGTTAATACAAAACACCTAAGAAAGCCAACACACAATGTAAGAAGTAAGTGACAGGGTTTGGCAAACATTGCATCCCTGTGGTGGAAATGTGGAATTCATTGCCATGATCCTTTCTAAGTCCCATTCTAAAGAACTACTTCAAAACCTGTGATGCATGTTTATTTTTATATCCACATTTGGCCCAACTAAACAGCGTAGCAGAAAGGAAGCAGACTGAGATTTGAACCCTAATTGCCTGGGCTTATGAAGAAAGATTGTCTCATAGAGGCTGCATAATTATCCTCCCTGGGTTTGTTATATGTTTTTGTGAAGGACCAGGCTCTCATCACACAGCTCTGGGTATATTGGAACTTCTGCTGCAGGGATCTTGGCAGTAATTACTCAGAGACACCGCAAGACTTCCTTGCCATTAGCTCTGGTGGTAATTGGTGACAAGTCAAATGACTGAAATTTCCCTGCTTTTTTGTCATCAGCAGGAAGCTGTTGGAACATTTTTTTTTCTGAAGCCATATTGATGCCTGGAAGAGCTGGAGCAGAGGCTAGATGGAGTTAGGGGAATAAAGGATATTTATTGAGAGGTCACCCCCAGACAGCACCAGGGTTACAAACCAGGCTCTGTGGGGATGGCTCCACAGATGGAGGCCAAAGGGAGAGAGGGGCCAGTCCCAAGATCCCACACTTTTTATAGGTTTGGGTCCATTTGCACACAGGAGCTTCATTTGCCCACCCTCTTCCTTCCACGCTGCTCTACCTGGAGCCTGAAGTTTGGAAAAGGTGTCCTTGAGTCCCAGTCAGAGTAGGATTGTTGTGTGTTCATCACCCTGTGAAAGGATCTCAGCCCCCTGAACAAAACCACACAGCAATGCAGAACAGAAACCCCAAAAGCCCAAGGCATCAATATCTAACACACAAGAGCTGCTTAGCTGTGCACACTTACTGTCTTTTCTTCTCTTGCTACATTTCAGCTTTATGGCTTATGTCCATCTTTTCTGTAAGACTCTGACACTTTTCAACTTCATTTTGAATATCTTTATTCAAATGCAGATTTTGTCTTTGTAGCTGGGACCAAGCTAAAGGCATCTTTGAAGAAATGCTAATAAGAGTGCTGTGGTAAGGCACTGCTTCTTAGACATACCTTCCTCCTTAAGAGCATTTCTTTGAAATCTAGACTAAAAAAAAAGAATAAAAAAAAAAGTAAACCATTTTGCTCTTATCATTGCTTTAATGTGCTCAGAATGAGATGCCTGCATAAACCAGAAAACTGATAGGTGATGGTGAGCTGCCCTTTTACTGTGCTGAATGTGGGTGGGTCTGTCTTAGTGCAGTCCAGAAGGGGATTTTGAAAGAAACAGCTTTATGTTCCTTTTCTTCTTCTTTATAATTTAGCTGATTAGCATCCTGCATTTCCTGGAGCGTCACACCAGCCCTGAGCACGGGATAAACAGTGCTAAAACCTGGTTTATGATCTGCAAGGTAGAGGTGCAGGATGCTGCATCAAAGGAATTACTTGGCTGGGAAATGCTATCAGGGTGGCTTGAAATCCAATACACAGAAATGTCTTTTTTTTTTTCAGAAAAAGGTAAAGAGAATGCAAAACCTGTAAATGGCACTCTTGGGTGAAATTGGAGAGAACCTAAAAAATTGCAGATCCTGAAAGATTCTGTCTCTTCCAAGAGGGAGAGGAAACTTTCTTCAGTGAGAAAAGATCAGCTGAAAAGGAAAATGTCTCAGACAAATCTGCTCAGGGGTTACTGTGATTTGCTGCGTTTGCCAAGTTACATGAGCATGCTCAACAACTGAAAGACAGCTTTAAGGTTACAGAAAATTCCTAATAACTTTATTATTTTCTCTTAAAAGCAGGTGAAGTCCTTTTAACTGCATTTGGTATCATTTTTCATGAGGACCCACTAGACTTAAATGAATGTATTTCTAGAGATAGCTCAGTCATCCCAAATCATTTCTATCTGATGTTCAAGCCTTTGATAGCATACTTTGAGTTTGAATTGAATTCTGGAGAGACAGTGAGCATGTTAATTAGATTCTCTTTGTGCTTTAAGAGGGAGGAAAAGCAGAAGGGATAATTTTACATTTTGGTTGAGTGGTGTTTGCAATGCACATTCCTCTTTCTTACAATATTACATGGAGTTAGAGGCAGACATTTCTAGAATTGACATGTTCACTATGCTATCTGAATTTGCTGAAGGGGTATGTGGCCTTTGGATAATATGCAACCAACACAGAGTAGTTTTTTTCAACTAAATTTAAAAAAAAGAATATTAACCTGAGTGTCTTATTCAAATGATAATGTATCTGGGTATTAGGCTGTTGTTTTATTACAGTGAAAGTGAAAGTCAAGGGAACTTGACTGAGACAAAAGCACTGAACACATCAGCAAAACAGGGGAAAATATTTGTGTTAGCTGATCCTCATTTGTACAAGCACGACTGACGCGGTGCCAGAATCCCGCTAGCTCACCCACAGCACCATGCCAAGTGTGGGACAGTTGTTAGTGGACACAAAATAGGAGTGGATTCAAATCACAACAGTGAGGTTTGATCCCAGTGAGGCAGGAAAAGCCTTTATTTTGGGGTTTGCAACCCTTTTTATAAGATGTTCCCATACAGGTTAACATGATTGGCCAAAGGAAGCACCTCTCTGGAACAAGAGAAAAACCCATTCAGAACAGCTGTGTGACATTGCTTTGAGAACCAAAACCTATTTACAAAAACAGTCCTTGAAAGAGAAAGTTTCCCAAAAGATTTTCCCTTGGGAAGAGATCAGCCACTGCCAGGCTGAAAACTCTCCCAGGCTCAGAAAATCCTGTCCACAGGACATACCTTGGGAGCAGGATGACCTGAGGGGCAGCTTCAAGAGGATTCTCTATGGCACAGTCAGGATGTCAGGCACAAGGTGGAGGCAAAAGCGAGGAGAAGATCTTTTGTGTGTGTTCCAGGGGAGATTTTATTCCAAGGAGGATCCAGGACCAAAAGACACAGAAACTGGGTGCACAGGAGCTCGTGAGAGGGGGAGGTCTCCAGGGAAGGGTACAATTTTCAACCAATAAGGAAGACCTAGGGGAGGAGTACAAGGAAGGGTTTACAATGCTCAAACCAATAAGGGAACAGAGGGAGAAGGAACAGTTTAAATAAACTAATGGAGTTTCAAGTAAGAGGGTTGGTACAGGGAGGATTGACAGCTGGAGGGAGGAGAAACCAGGAAAGTTTGGGAACAAGGGGCATGTATCAGGGTGGATTGACAACTGGGAAGGAAGGTACAGCTGGGATTAAACCATTAACATAGGAGATAATAGAATAAACCATGTGATTAAAAACACACTGCAACACACGGTGCTTTCTTCCAGATCAGTTTGTACAAATGGGGCCACAGCAGCATCAGTGGTCTGGGAGGGATGAGGAGGAGAGGCCAAGGGCTTTGCCTGCCTTCCCCACGGGCACTGGAGCATGAGGGCAGGGCTGAGTGCCAGCAGGAATCCTCCAAAGTGCACTGGGATGGGCACTCCTGGGGTTTGGAGCAGCCCTGGGTGCATCAGCAGATGGACTTAAGGGGATAAGGACAAACCCTTCCTTCCACAAAAGTTGTTGTGGCTGAGTGAAAGCCAGAGAGCAAAGACCTTCCTGCATCTTCCTGCTCATGCTCCCAGTTCTGCTGCCAAGAGGAGAAGTGAGGTGGAACAAAACAAATTTCCTCATTACTGACCCAAAGGTAAATGAAATGCAGCCTGTGAAAGGAAGAGAAGAGGTATTTCTTGTCACGCATGCCAACGAGCTCAACTTGTCACTGCAAGTTGGTAACACATTGAGGTATCAGAAAAACACAAAATAAGGCACAAAAGGGAGGAAATAGAGAGCAGGTTGTAACCTCTGGAACCTGCCCACTCTGGCAGTGTTGGGAGCCAGGAGCTGGGTAAAGGAGGTGGCTCAGCTGAGCACGGGCTTCCTGCCGAGCCTCCTTCCCCTACCACACCCAGAGAGGGATCCAGGCACATACCACCAACAGAAACATTGTGGATCTGCAGGAAAAAAGCACTCTGACAGCTGTGAGGAGAGCTGGCAGTGGGGAGACTCAGAAAAAAATTAGGCCCTAGATGAAAGAGAATTGAGGTCAAAACAGAAACAGATGTGCACTAAAAATAGAAGGACAGGGAAAAGATAGATGCAAAGGTCCTTGCAAGTAGACAGATATTTACTAGGAGGGAGAGACATCTTATTAAAGGAGAGATGGAAAAGCAGGGAAAATACAAAGGGAAAAATTTGTAGCACAAATGAAGAAGCCTCTTCTTTTAATTTAAGTTATTCTTCTTTAGCTCAAACCAAATCACCCCTTGACTCCCCAACCTCCATGATTACTCAGAAAAGCAATGAACCTTATGTAAAGGGGCACCAGTGTAGATGCTACTGAGCACCTCTGCAAACTTGAGATAATGACATTAAGGGAATTAATGGAGTTAAAGTGCAGTCTACATTTAGTTCTCATTAGACAAAAGATAGCAGCCAAATTGCCACTGAAATTTGGAAAGACAATTCAAACAACTAATGGAAACTATGGAAATGTATAACTTCTGGTACAACTTAGTGCAATTAGAACTTCTGTATAACTTAGTGCAATTCCCTGAAATCTCCCTAATTCTCCGTTTTGCTGTTTGTTCCCAATAATTTCATGTGGTCTGGGGAGCCAGAGCTCAGGCACACCTGCACTTGAACTCCCAGCAGGTACCTGGCTGACAGTTTTCATGCGGCACTTCTGGGAGCAGGAAGTTGTTTCTAGAAAAGGAACAGGGAATGAGAGTGAAGTTTCCTTCCAAGAGCAGCAGAAAGAAAGAAAAACCCTCCCACAAACACAAAACCAGGAAAAGGATCAATTCTGGATTCTTTGGGTGACCAAGTGAGGTCAGTGCGCTCACCAACCCGCCTGTGTAACTTCCAAGTACTGGTGTGCAGTAACCAGTGACACCAGTGAGTACCCAGCAATATTTATCTTGGCATTTCCAGTGAATTCCTCAAAAACTCTCCTGTGATTCCCAGATAGCTAATTTTCTTGTTTCGTTCAAGCTGTTTTTTTAAAGCAGACCAAATCTGAGTTACAGCCCCAAGAGCATTCCTCCAGTGGCACATGAGGGCAACAAACTGACCTTGGGAATAGATTGTGGTTGCTTGTTGAGGAGCAGCAGTTTGAAATGATGCTTTGCAGATATGCTTTGTACAGAAAAATATTCTGTAATAGCAGGAAGAACAAATCTTTTTTTCCTCTGTCTTAATGAACATTAATGAACAAAGATTTCATTTTATTGTTCCTGTTGCTATCATTACTATTTTTATGCCATGCTTGATTTTCTAAGAGCCAGGTGACAGTAGTCTTATGTGATTTTTTTATACTCTCTTTCCATTTTATTCTCATGTTTACAGCAGACTTTTTCCTGTTCATCTCTCTAGCAGTTTTGTTATTATTCTGCCTTTAAATTCCTTCAAGTGATTTTCAGTAATCTGGCTGTATGGTCTTTCATCAGGTATAAAGAGAACACTTGACAGATTCTCTGCAATTAAAAATAATATTTTGGTTTTTATGGCAGTGCTCTGAAAAAAAATTAAAAAATATATATAGTACATTGGTCTCAATTAACAAAATTACATTGGTAATTATCTCACCCAAATTGTTGATTTAGATATATATTCTTCACTTTACATGGGAAGGTTTTCCTTATTAATTTCTCTTTATTTGTGGCAATTCATTAGCAACTAATCCATAAGCAGTCTTATCCTTTTCATGCACCTCATTTCAAGGGGAGGAGTACAGCAGAGGAAAGGCTGTTTATGACTTATCTCTGCCCTCCTGCCTGTATTTCTAATCCTCTTTTTACGTGTCTCTGAGCCCACATGTCATTTCCCTTGTATTAATGATTCCACAGCTTCTTTTAGCTGCTTTTGTATTGTTTATATAGAAAAAATATGCGAGTTCAATTATAGGCAGTCCTCAAAAGTAGCTAGTGTAAAAATGTGGGCTTTTAGGGGTTTTTCCAGGTTTTTTATTTTCTGTAAGAGGCCAAACCTGTCCATGCAACAATCACAGAGAGGGAAGGCAGGAGTTAACAGACTGGGATAGAGGTAGGCTAAAGACAATTAGCTACCAGAAAAGAGATGTAAAAAAAAACCGAAAAAGAAGATCTAAGAAGTACACCCTTGGTGCTTCCCACTTCTGCTTTGCAAGGCAATGTGATGGAGGACAAACAAGTATAAGGTGTGGTTTTGGACAGAGGAGGGTGTGTGAAGCTGGTGGGGAGAGGCAGGGAGCAGAGCCTGGCTTCCCTTCAGCAGGTTGACATAGAGAAAATGTAAAAATAGTACCAAGGAGGAGAAATGAAACTTTGGCAAGTTTTTACTAGCAGCAGAACAAAGGCCTTTGCTCAGGAGTTATCCAAAAGGATTTTAAACATGGGTAAGGAAAACTCCAAATAACCCTGGTAGAACACTTGTGTGCAGGGCAGGGAGGGGACCAAGAAATGATTCCTAGCTGTCAAAAGGATGCTGAGGCCATTGCAAAGCATGGCAATATGTATTTATGTATTTCTATGTACACTAAAATTACTGTACTCACCCCTTGGCCAAATATGCAAAGGTAACAGGGTAAAGCACACTCCCACAGAGTGTCCCTGAGCTGAAGGCTGCATTATGGTCCCATTACTAACTCACAAAATTGATTGTTTGCAAATATTTCACTGACAAAACTTTCCATAATCATATTTGTGGCTTATTAGTCTGAGACTTTTTATTTGGTTAGGGGGAAGTCATTGACTTGAGACCCTTGCTGCCTCTGCTCCCTCATCAATTCTATCCTAATTAAACAAATTTCTGAAAGATCTGCTGGATGAATCAGTCATTTTAAAAACTGAGTAAAGATGTCAAAAGTTGTTCTTTAAGTTTGTAACTTCACAGCTCGGTATATTAAGTGAAACACAGAGCTTGTGATGGAGTTGAGTTCTGATATTTAATTTGCCACCAGTGCAGCCCAAGTCTCTCAGCTCTGGGAGTACCTTTCAGAACTCTTCCAGTCCTGTTTGAGCCTCTGAGGTGGGAGCATTTCTCTGTGGTTCCTACACCCATCTGCAGGGGTAACAGCAATCTTGAATTTATTGCACGTTTTTAATGTGGCTCTGGGTGGACTGAAGGGGAAGTGTGATCCCTCTTCCAGAAAATAAAGATTGAATTGCATTTTGTACCACTAAGCCACCTGCCCCACGGCTGAGAAAACAGCCTGGGGCTCAGGTGACCTCCTCTTCAAGAGAGAAACAAAACCTGTTGATGGAGAAGAAACATCTTCTGCATTGGCTTAACTCTTTTCTGCTGCCTGAGGTTTGGGTGCTAAGCTCTGGGATGGAAATGACCTCATGTTGAACCAACCTCTGTGCACAGCCCAAACTGCCTCAGGGCAGGATTGTATCTAGCATTTGTTAAATTCATGTTTTGGTCAGTTGGGCTGTAATTAATATTTGCAGCGTACCCAGCCAGTGTAGTTTCTCATGTGAAGAGTGTTTGTGCTTACCTATTCCTTGAAAAACTGTTTCAGCTTTTGGAGAAAGGTCACTGCTGAAGATTCCTTGTGTAAGGAATGCACAATCATATTTTTAATAATATTTTTTGGTAGTGGAATCATTCTGCATGCACTGTGCAAGCAGCCTCTGTAGAGCTCAGTTCATTTGTAATGGGTGCTAGGAGAAAATTTCAATGGATTTCAGTGGAAATTTTCAATGGGTTGCAGAAACATCTGAAGTGTAAGGAAAGGGAGTTTAAAACTGGCATGCCATAAAAAGGACCCAAAGCTGTGAGCAGACAATATCTAAGTGAGGAAATTCATCTAAAAGGGAGTTAATTTATAGAGAAGCACCAGAGATTAATAGTTCACACAATATAATGCTATAACAATTTTCACAGACATATTTGTAATTTTCAGTCTTTTGACTTTGCCACCCATCCATCGTGCAAGTTTTCATTAAAAGAATCTTTTAAAGTTAAATTGTGTTCTGAAATACAGGCAGAGTCCTGGACTCATTCTGAGTTACTGATTTCTGTGTTATATGTGCTAACTAGAGAAAATGCCTTGTCTTTCCATCTGCCTGCATGCCAATTTGCATGCAGTCTCACATGTCTTTAATGCCTATATTCCTCTACACTAAATAAAACTATCCTCGACACTGAGCAATCTGATTTTTTTTCCTAGATCATGGCCCTGATTTTGCTGGGCTGTAGTCCTTGTTAGTTTGGCTAACTCGATATCCAACAAGAAATGTGTGGATGTTTCTGTTAATAAGAAGCAGGTAGGAACAAGTGTGTTCTGATCTGTAACTGAGAGGAGAGAAATGATGAGCAAAATGCATTTTTAATTCTTCAATCAGAAGATTGGACTCTGAGCTCCCCAGGGAAGCAGACTCACTGAGTGAAGCTGTCAGATGTTTACAGCTCAGCTTTTGAAAGCAGAGACATATATAATTGAAATTATGTTTCAAGGGGATCTGTCAAAGTATTTTTGGCATATGGGATAACATTCACTTAGTGAATGATTTGGATCCACTGTCTCTTTCTTCCCATTAAACATCCAGATGTTCCACATGTTTATGTTCTTATTTGCAAGGCAGAGAAACACCCTTGCCACTGCAGAATAAGGCATGGAAATGGAAATGGAAATGAAAATTAGGCAGATGTTTGCTGCCTGTGTGCTGATTATTTGCTGCCTGTTTAGGGTGAGACGGCAATGTAAATATTTGCAAGGGAGATACACTTTCTATAAAATTTTTTAATTTTTTCTTTATTAAATTCTGGCCATGATTTGGATTGCCGTAATATTTTATCTCCATATAGGAAGTATAATGGTGTGTGTGGCAAGCAGACAGAAATGATGCAAAATGCTACAACATGTGCCTTGTAATTAAATGACAACGCTATTATTAGGGTGATGGATATCCGAGGAAACTGAAATAAAACAGCAAATGCCACTGACAGGCCTAGATCCAACTGGAATTCAGCCAAGACATTAGTGCTGGGAAATGGTGCATCATCAACTGGGGGATGATGGCTATTTGAGAAACGAGTTCTGCATCCTCAAATTCCTACTTCATCTCCACAGCTTTACAGCCAATGCCCAGGGCAGCCTTCCAGAGGAGGTGCCAATGTTTCAAAAATTCTGGTGATGCACTCTTCTCTACCTTGTAAAAGTCATCCTGCTTCTGAAAATTAAGGTGGAAACCCTGAATTTCTTAAGGAAAACATAAAATCCCCAGCTCATCTGACCATCCTCTGAGAATGGTGCCAGTGGCAGAGGAACAGTGAGAATCAAACTTCAAGACTGACAGGTCCCCATCTTTCACATGCAAAAAAATTATAACATAATCAATTACAATGGAAGATGATAGAATAGAATAGAATAGAATAGAA
>VWYI01016770.1:0-38089 GCA_013399455.1 Anthoscopus minutus | reverse complement strand
CGTGGCTCTGAGCCAGCACTTGGGTCCAGAGCTCTGCTCGAGGCTGGCCCAGCCCTGGTGTGAGTGCCGGAGATTTCACCTGCCGGAGATTTCACCTTTGCTCCAACACCGCATCAGCTGGGGCACATGAAAATACAACATTTGGTCAAGGACCACTGAACCTCCCATTGCCCTCAGCCCCACAGAAGTTTACAACCTCTAAGATTTTCAACAGTGTTGCATTAATAGCCATTATTACACACAGGACTTCACTAAAAACAGTAAATTAAAACATTATTTGCTGTTTTGCAAGGCTAAATTCTTGTAAAGTGTTATTTAATGTGCTAATATGTTAAAGAAGAGGAAGAAATACAAAAAAATCATAAAATATTTTCAAATTACTGTGCTGTTTCAGTATTATTTTGGTTTGACAGCAAAAATAGAGGTAACAGGTTACACTAACAGCGTGATTCCCTGTGGAGATTGGAAGAGTATGGGAAGGAGGTACTGAAATGAGAGTTAGCCAGAGAAATGCAAAACAGTAAGAGATAACAAAAAGATAGAAATGTTAAATGCAAGAGTTTACAAAATTAACTACTATAGTGAAAAACACTGTAGCATACATATTCAAGAAGCTGCAGCAGAGTATAAGACATCAGCCAAAAAAACCCATGGAACTTTGGATTACAAATGAGGAATAACACAACAGCTGAAGCACCACATAGTAAAGAGGGTTCTTCTCTGTACTGAGCGAAACATTCAATGTACAAGATTGGGCAGGTCCATATACAAAATATTTCCAAAAAATTGAATTAAATTCAGTAGGTAGAAACAAGAAATCTACAATATTAACTACATATAATCTTTATCACTTATTCAGATCTGTATTGTTTCTATAACTGTATTGTCAAATACCTATTTCCCATACACCTTGTTATTCCCAAGAGAGTGCTTTCATCACACATGGGGAAAGAAAGGGATTATTACAGAGTTAAATAATTTTAACTGCAAAATGTATGGTCTTCTTTATAGGTCACTCTATACACAAAAAGGTAGTTTTCCTGTCTCATTGTATTTCAAACTACTCTGGTAAAAACACTCCACATGTATTTTCTATTATTATGATTGCTATATTCTTCAATATGGACAAGGATCTTACAGCATACATGAGGGATAAAAATGATAGGAAGTGCCATAAAAAATCCCTTTAGATAATGTGTAGAGAATGTGAATGACCCATCCCTGGGAACGTTCAAGGCCAGGTTGGATTGGGCTGTGAGTGCTCTGGTCTAGTGGAAGATGTCCCTGCAGCTGGGCAAAGTGTGAGTGGATCTGAGGTCAGGGACCAGCGTCAGCTGAGGGTGCAGCTACCCTGGGCAAGTGGCATCAACAGCGTGCATGGGGAGTGAGGGTCTCCCCAGCAGCAGCAGCAGCAGCAGCAGCAGCAGCAGCAGCAGCAGCAGCAGCAGCAGCAGCAGGGCAGCACACACAGCCTGAGACATCTCCTGGTGCTGGCTCTGGTGTGGTGGGAGTGTCTGGATCATCTCAAAAACACTAGTGGGGTGATCCAGATGGGTTATTTGCAGCAAATGCCATGCTAGGTCTGCTGTTGAGCAGGAGGTGCCAGATCTGGGCATGAGCACCAGGAAAGCAGAGAATGAGCAGAGAATCCCTCAGAAGAAAATATGATGGTAGCTGTTTCCTTATTACTAGTTGTATCTGTTTTCATTACCTTTGAAAATTATCATTTGAAGAAGTAAGAGAAAAAACTTAGTCTATGGAAATCATTAATTCTAGGACCTTAGGGGTATTCATTCATCCCTTTGTTTTTCTTTAAGTTATTTATTATATGATTTGTTAGGTTATATTCCAAATATTTTTAACACTAGTTGATTTCAAAAGCTCCAATGCATTATTAATTTTAGTTTTTAATTTCCTCAGGTAATGTTAGATATTTCAAAGTCAGTAACCATCTTAGTTTATTCCCTAAGTCCCACCAGCTAGAATATTTTTATAACATTATTTTACTCAAATACTAGCCTTTTACAGAGGAATTAATTTAAATTTCTAGTGAAAAAAAATCATCTAAGCAGGAGCCCAAAGACCATTCAAGTTTTTTCTAGAACAACTAGTAGAAATTTGCCCCATTTGACAAATGTTGGCAGCAATTGCATCCTAATCTTGCATTGTTTGAGTAAATCTCTTGAATTCTCTGACTGAGCCTTTGCTCACATGAATCTATTCAATTGCTGAGGTATTGAGAATTATTGTTTAGTAGGTTGTCAGAAACATCCCCATTTCAAGTAACAATAAATAAAACTTTTATCTGATGAACGTTTTCTTTCTGAAGTTTTTGCATTGCAGTAAAGAAGCATGTGCAAAGCCATACCTGTTTTCAACCTGGAACAGATACCAAAACTGGAATTACACAGATACAATTCTTCTGCATGTTTCCTATTCTGACATTTTCTTCTACAAATAATCATAACAGGAAACTAGAATGTATATGTATTCCTGCATTAACTATTTTTGTTACCAGATCAAACAGGCCTGCATGCTTTTTATCCAGCTTATTTCTCCTCAGTCTATTCTTTCTGCAAAAGTTCACAGATGTCTTGATCCTACAACATGCAGACATGTAAATAACTCTATCAGTTTAAATAAAGACACTGTTCTTACCTAAAATTTTCTTTGTCAATGTACTTATTATTTTAGGGAAAAAATGGAGGGCTCAGAATGCAAGAGATGCATGAGATCTGACATACAGGCAAGATTGCTATTGAATATTTTTGACTGAAGTAGGTTTCTGTCTTGTAGCTGGATTAAAAATCCGATGATTTATCTTTTCTTCCTGAATTTATCTCAGAAATAAATCAAGATGAATACACAGATATCTTGGAACAGGAGAGACGAACAAACTTATTTTAACAAGCTTATGTTGGTGTCAATAAAATTGTTAAACGCATCTGAAATAATCTTGTAGTGGAGAACTATGAGACCTGGGTTATTTCATTGCTGTCATTACATTTAAAAAAAAAATTAGTCACCTTAGACTTACTTAAAGCCAGCATCATGAGCTAAAAATTATTAAAGGAAAAATTACCCAAGATTATATGCACATATTTTATAAGAAGAATAGGTTCCTGAAAGTGGTAATTTCTTCCTACTAAGTATTAAGGCAGGCTGTGATGATTAACATATATACAGCATGTTTAACCTTCCAGGTTAGGATTACACTTTTGAAGGAAATCATGGGCATTTTAGCCTTTAGTATATTGTCCTAAACTATTTATTACAATTTCTGTGTTCTCTAGTATTCACATTATTTTTTGACATGAACTGTATTTTTAAAAATGGTCTTCTTATTCAAAACTCCTAAATTTAGTAGCCAAAGCACACATTTTTTATTGTTTGAAAAAAAACTTAGTACAAAATATATACAAAATGTTCTATTTAGCAGACTTTTCTTCAGTAGACTTTTTAAAATAACATCTGTTCAGCCACCATCTCAAGGAATAAATTACTCCTTTTCATTCTCAAAAATAACTTCAATAAAACTCCTTCATTTCTTCTAGAGGTATGTAAAGCTCATAATATATTTACATTTCATTCCATTCATGTAATTAAAATGTTAGTAAAATCTCACTCAAAACAATCTGTCAGAGAAAGAAACACTGATTTAGTTTTCATGGAGCACTCTGTAAGCTGCTAATCTTCCATTTTAACAATAAAATAAAGAATATGCATTAGAAGGCTGAAATGTTGGTAGATTTATCCACCCACAAAAAACTGCACCTCCTGATGTGCATTTTAATAAGCTTTCCTATATGGCCTTTTGTTTTCCTTCCTTTATTATAATATCACATTTTTTGAGGTACAACCAAATATGCTACTCAGGAACAATGCTATTGATAGCAGAAACACATAAAGAAAATAAATATTGAGCTTGAGGCATTATGATTTGATGTGTTTTCTTTAACAAAAAAATAGGGTGAAGAATTTACCAGACTGCTCTTGTTTTCCCTAGTTGGTTGGTTGGTTTTGGAGAGGGTTGGGTTGGTTTTTTTTTTGATTGGTTTTAGTTCTGGGGTTTTTTTTCCTCCTGGATTCCAAATTGTTTAACTGAAGTTGTTGATCTCCAGATGTGGGATTTTCATCTCCCAGAGGCTTTAAAGCTGACCACATGGCTAATTAAAAAAGGATAGGGAGCTGAAAAAGAAACAGGGTTTGCTTTTAATAAGAAGCATACCAGGCTAAATAGAGGACAATGATGTGGAAAAGAGGCAAGGTCATCAGACACAGAGAGTGACTTTACAACTTTCACAGAAGATTCCAGTCTTAAAGTGAAAAAATGTCAAGTTAACACTTCAGTTTCATAAAAATAAACAATTCACTAAAGAAAAAAAAGTATGTAAAATTCTTAAACAAAGTCTGTTTTTTTTTTCTATGCAGTTTTATATTTTGTGGGTTTGGTCTTTATCTAGTCATATCAAGAGTAAAGAATATTTAGTTTTGTCTCCTAGTCTCAGAATAGACCTCTTCCACTTTGTTCTTTGAATAAACTCTCTTACAACTGCAGGAGGAATATTGTAACCAGAAAGATTTAAATGTGGAAAGTTGTCCTCTTGTTTGGGCTGAAGACCTCAGGATAGTTTATGTCTAGAAGTAGCACCAAATAAAGACTTTAGATGTAGTGGCTAGTTTCTGTTCAGAATCAATATTGGGATTTTGTTTTGCTTAGCTTTTTCAATTAGCATTTAGGATCAAGAAGTTTAAACCAAGAAAAGTAACTCAAAATGCATCCAGCAAAAAGGCTGTGACAAATAAGGAATTCTTTATTGTTCTCAAAAAGGAAAAATTCAGTTTTCAATCCAGCTGCATTATCTTCCAAGGAAAAGTAATATCCTTATTTATGTGTGGCATATATGACATTTTCCTTTTCTGGGTGAAGAATTGTGTGGAAATATTTTGGTTTCCTGGGTTCAGAGATG
The DNA here is from genome assembly GCA_013399455.1 of Anthoscopus minutus. Lineage (NCBI taxonomy): Eukaryota > Metazoa > Chordata > Aves > Passeriformes > Paridae > Anthoscopus > Anthoscopus minutus. Next base: position 33,119 of record VWYI01016770.1, on the reverse strand, counting down.
GGAATATTATCAGTTTTAAGATTATCTTTCAACATTATTAGGGACTGTACTGAAAAAAATAAGATCCTTCCTTCTAAGCAAAAAACCCCAGCACAAATTGGAGGATATTTATGATTTCTTTCATAGGCATACTGACCAAATTTGTAAGTTAATTCTGTACAAGATTTTTTTTCTATAAGTTTAGAAAGCAAAGCAAACTTGATATATTTTAGAGCTTCTTGCAATTTGCATGCTGGGTCCAGCATCTTTATTATTACTTTTTCTTAAGGTCTGAAAAAGTTCTCGTGACGTAGAGAACAAATTATCATTAAAGTCATGACAAAGGGTTGATTTCTTGCTTTTCTACTTTTCCCTTCAAATCTTTTAAAGGAATTTTCTGACTTGCCATCCCTGTTCATAACTCATTTAGTACCTCTTCCTGTCCAATAAAGTATTTAGCCCCTATCAAGTGGAAAATGGAAACCCCCATTTTCCCATGAAAGAAAAGGGGGTTGACAAACCCCTTCACATTCTGTTTTCCTTACCAGTGACTGAAATTCCTTGGCCAAGAATGCCCGAACTCCATTTCACAGAACCATGTAAGCTGGAAGTGACTGGTCACCAAGCTCTGTCCTTGATTGCTGTGATTTGAGGATGACAGCCTTCCAGTGTCACTGGCCACTCAGCGCTCTGAGTGGTCCACTCCAGGTCCCACAAACTTTTATACAGCTTGTGTCTTGTGATGCATGACTCCTAACTGCTTAAGTGCTCCTTATCTGGCAATAACTTAAGCCAATTTCCCCAGATCAAATCTGCTTTGCCAGCACCAGTAACTGCTGGGTGATTTCCCCGTCCTTATCTCAACCCAGTAGCCATTCCTTTTCTCTCCCCTGTCCAGCTAAGGAGAGTGGCTTTGGTGGGCACCTAATGTCCAGCCAGGGGCAGCCCATCACAGATTACATGTACTTCAGCTTTAGATTTTCTATATTTGTCCTCAGGAGGCCTTTTGGTGTTACATATATTTTTCCTTCCTATTTTTATATCATCTAGCAGATACCCTTAAATTTTGTTCATTTAAGAACAAAAGGATGAATCCTCTGAAGAACTAGCTAAACAGATATTTCTCCATAAATACACAGTGTAACAGGTGGGGAGCTTTATCCTTGTGTTGGAGGGGGGAAAGAGGAGAGTTGAGTGGGACTGTTTGTTTGATTGTTTTCCCTCAGAGCTAAACCCATATGGGATTTTTGCTGCTTTTTAAATAATATTCATTCACCATATCTTCAAAACTGATAATACTGCAATTTGTTTGAAGATTAAAAAAAAAAACTAGCTTAAAAAATTAACCTCAAATACATGAATCTTAAACCATTTAAGTTTCTTTTGAATCAATTTGTTCTTGTGATAACTTTTTTCCACTTATCCTTGATTGTTACTAGTAGATTTATTTAACTGAGCTTTGAAATAATTTGCCTAGAAAGATGTCATTTTGCTTTTCCTTTATGTGGTTTATCACACACATGATTTATGCTTCACTTTCTCTGATGATAGAAAGCCTTCACATAACAGAAGTGATTGTACAGTATGGCATTATTTTTCTTGGAAGAAAGGATGTCATGACTGTCTATCAGCACACCCTCAGGAAACAGACTAACTTTTATGCCTCTTTTAAGGTTAGCAATACTATGAATCTGCAAGGATTATTAATAAATTTACAATTGTCTTTAAGACTACAAAGTGCTTTATATATCATAGTTCACCATCATTGTACCCATGGGAATGAGTTGATGATCTGGAGAAAATGGCTACCCATCTCAAAAAATATTAATTGGTGAAAAAAAGGAAAGCCTTACAGTCAAAATTCATGCAGCTGTAGAGTACTGAAACTTATCTATTTTGTCTACTTCACATTTTCCAAAACCTATTTCTATTAAAAATTTAAAAAGAATAAGTAAAACTTTGGATGACAATGGCTTTCAAATGGTATTATTGTGGTTTTCAGTCCTGCAGCTATCAGATTGTCTTGGGTAAGTTGACTGAAGCTGGGTGATATTTGATATAAACTGATTGCAGGCTGGGAAATCACTGTCTGGAAAGAACCTGAATTCAAGGTACATTTTTATTTAGTGAAACACTGGGACCCATGCTTGAGAATTTATTCTGTGCTAAACTGAAATGGCCTAAGAATTTTCCCAGTGGTTGCCCAATCCATGTTCCAGTAAATTGCACTCTCCAAGGGCTAATAAACTGCAGCCTCTTGGTATTACTTATTATATTAATTTAAAGTGTTAAGGTGTCTTGCTGTGAAGGACTCTATATTAGAAGATCATTAGTCTGCTTACATTCAGATAAAGCCTGAATATTCTATACAAGAAAGAAAAAAAGAAAAAAAAAAGAATAACAGGACAGCCTCAAAAAAATTAAAATTGACTAATGTTGCTGCCATCAACTTATTGATGCTTATAAGCAAATTTTGTGGGCACTTTTCCTTAAATATCTATGTAAAAAGAATGAATTATGTGAACTATAACCTTCAATAATTGTATCCTGAAAGACCTATTTTGTGAATATCAATATGCTCTTCCTTTGCGATTTCAAAACAGGACAGATTCAGACTTTAAATATGGCGAAGATTAAAAAAATGACAGCTACTAACCATGGCAGGTATACATGGCCACTGGTGCATTATCAGACTGTGTGCTGCAACCCCTATCAATGGTAAACTTAATGAATAAATATTTTTCTGACATATTCTCACTGAAGGAAGATTTAATTCAGAGAAATCTTTTTGTCTCTCATATAGATCAGTAATGACAGGTAAATCACATATACAGATAAATCACATAATACATACAAGAAAATCACTGTAGCTGTATCTCAGAACACTGCATATTCCATTGTTAGAGTCAATTAAAGTCTTGTTTCAAAATTTATATAGTAAATAAATATGAAAAAAATGCTTAGCTTGCAGTTATCACACTGATTTCTGCATCAAAAGATATGTGAATAAAAATGTAAAAATCTTATAATTTGTAAAAATAAATTCCCTATCTCCACACTATTATAAAAACATCTGTGTGCTATGTATATTGGAGATGGCTTTAAAGAAAGGAAAAGCAATGATGGAAATGAGGTCAGTGCAACCCGTCAAAGTGGTAATCTTCACATAATGGCTACAGCAACACATCATTATAATTTTAGACACTGAGCGTTCAGAGTTCCCCATAGTCATTAGAAATTACAGTGTAATTGACTATTCCATATCTTTAGAAAGATATTAGTCTGACTCTTTAATAAAATCTGCATAAATTTTATTGCAAGAATATCCTAAGCCACATGTTAGGATTTTAAGAATTTATTAATAATTTATTAATAATAAAACATGTGAACATTAATTATTCTTGTAAGAAATTATCAGGACAACACAAGAAAATAAGTAATTCTGTCTCTGGAGAGAATTACACTCTGTTTTTCAGGTACTTACTTTTCTGTTTTACACATAAGCAATCAATAGGACTTGCCCTTTTTCAGAACCCCTTAAAGAACTCATTTTATAAATGCTATCTGATAGAGGATAACAAAAAAACCTATTACTTACTACAGTTCACTTGCAGATATTCTTTTGCCAAACCATAATTTAAGAGTACAAAAAGAAATTATATGCAGGGTTTGTGTAAGTCACTCGTGGTAGTAGCCAGCTCCACTTGTGCATTTGAAAATCTTTCTATCCATTTTCAACTGAAGCCATTGATGCATTTATATTTTTACTGTTTCTGATACTAAGAATAAAATTTCATGTGAGATGGATGTGTGCATTAATGTCCCTGACCCCACAGCCTCACAGCAGTGGCTGATACAAGGACTGTGTCTGGGGCTGATTCAGAACATGGAGGTTTCAGTTCTGACTGCAGCTCAGAAAAGCCACAGAGCAGTTGGTTTTCTGAGGTTTTATTACATGATAAGTTCAACAGTTTTATGATTGCTGCTTGTGAATTTCAGGCTTGTATAATTATCTACAAGATCTGGCTTATGAGATAGTATAACTGAAAGGGAAATTGGACTTTGCAAATTATGAATACGTATCATAAAACCTGGATTTGTGCCAGAGCATAATGTAACTGGTGGAAGATTTTCAGTTTATTACAATCAGCTTTGGAGGAGGCCTTCTCCCGTACTAATTGTTCAACTAAAGAAAGCAGTGAAATTCAGAAACTTCAAAATCTCTTCTACATTTAAATACTTTTTGGAAATATCATCTGACATCTGTTGTCACAGACTAATCTCATTCTTCCTCTTTTCTGTTTCCTGAGAAGATTTCTACCTCCTTTTCATCTAAAAAATAACAGCTTTGTTCTCGAAGAATTTGGTTGTATTTCCTGCATTTCTGGTTTTTTGCCTTAAATGGTAAGCTGATGTCCACTATATAGAGTACTAGGTGGGATTCAAAATAAAGAAGTCACCTCTACCTTGGTGAGACCATGTGTAATGGATTAACCCTGGCTGGGTGTCAGGTGGTCACCAAAGCCACTATGTCACTCAGCTGGACAGGGGAGAGAAAATGTAATGAAAGTCTCATGGGTCAAGATAAGGACAGGAAGTCATCGCTCGCCAGTTACTGTTGTAGGCAAAGCAGACTCAACTTTGGGAAATTAGTTTAATTTAGTGTCACTCCAGTCAGAGTAGGGGGATGAAAAATAAAGCCAAAGTTTAAAAATACCTTCCCCTTACCCATCTGTTCTTCTTGGACTTAACTTTCCTGATGAATTCTTTAATTTCTTCCCAACAGCAGTGCAGGGAGGCAGGAAATGGGGGCTGCAGTCAGTTGTCTTTGCTGCTCATTCCTCTTCAGAGGAAGTACTCCTCACGCTTTTTCCCTGCTCTGGTGTGCAGCCCCTCCCAAATGAGGGACTCCTCCAATAATTTCTCCAATGTCAGTCCTTCCCAGGGGCTGCATTTTTTCACAGACTGTCCCAGCTTGTATCCCTTCTACAGATGCACTAGTCCTTCCAGCAAATGAGCTCCAGTCCCTCTCTCCGTAGGTCCACCACTCCTGACAGGAGTGTGTTTCAGGGAAAAGTTGTACATGTAAATAAAATCAAATCTCTATATTGTGGGGTATGGCATGGCATGGCATGGCGCTATTTGTACTAGGCACTACTATCCTAAACTGCTAGGAGATTTTGATAGGTCAGCTATGCAAATAGTTGTGCACAAGTCCAAACACTTGACCACTGATCTAAAATCATTACTTCAGATTGTCAAAAGCTATCTGCCTGCTTCTTGGAGAAAACATCTAAAATTCTGAGTTACTCTTTTGGGAAAGCCATCACTAGATATCATTCCATGAGGAATAAGTTTAAAGCTTTCCAGACAGAAGGCCTTTGAAGTAAGAAGAGCAACAGAAACCATGCAATATTCAGAAACATGTTCCTTACGGTTAGCAGAATAAATTTGTGACACATCTGGCTTTTCCAAAATAAACTGTGAAGGTATATTTTAGAATAGTATGTAGAAAATTATGGTTGATTGAAAATAAGTTAGCAAATTTTCTGGAGCATCTACAGCTAGTGAGTATCCTCTGTTTTTTCCAGGAAAGAAATTATAAGTAACTGTTAAGCTATTTTTCTTCCTTCCCTTTTATGCTCTATGATTCCCAAGGAACTTTCTCTTTGTGTCAGAGAAAGTAAAGAGTACTGGGGACACTGGATAATAATAACCTCATTTAGATGACCAGCATGAGGACATCAGTGTTTCTAAGTAGGCTATGGTAGTCTGGATCATGAAAAATTACTTCATAAAATTGGTAAGGGCAAAGTTTAATTAATGTATTGAATGAATATGTCATCTGATTACTTCTTTTGCAATGACAGTAGGGATGAGTTGCTTCCCCTTCGAGGTAATTTCTTCTTAAAGTGAAGACACTTCTGCTGTAACATAGTCTCTTCACAAGCAGGCAGCAGGCAGCAGGTTGTTCTGTAGCCAGGACATCACTATGAGCTAGTAATCTTCATTGGAGTCTGAAATCAGCAAATAGAAGACAAATAATGAGAACATTTTATTCCAAAGGAGACAGCAGTGATTGATTCCAGTGGTACAATAAACCTCAAGATCTGTTGTTAATGACCACGCTACAGTACTTTTTGGTGAATACTGTTAATCAAAGAGAGCTTGTGAAGTTCTTTGCGTTCAAACTGTACAGGATAAAAAAATAATCTCCTCTCACTAGTGCTATTTTGCTTTTTAATGTTTATTGCCTGTATGTCTCCTCTCTAATTTCCATGCTGAGCTATTGAAAGAGTTTTTACTTTATTTATGGATAAAAGTTTCTTCAAAGTCCCTATTGATTAATGATCCTAATTTCCTCACAGACTTCCATTTTACAAAATTGAAAAAATAAAACTGTAACATGTTAGTCAAAACACTGTAAGTCCCAGATGATAGGATCATTAGAACATAGTCTAAATTATACTTGCTTATTCTGTAGCAAAAGAAGCACAAAACAAAAATACAGACTGAAGTAACAAAAAAAGAAAAATGGATCTCACTACATTTTTGGAGAGTAGGGATAAATACACTTCACTTATTGAGCCATGTCTTAATGTTCCTTTTTGTGAGATACTCAAATACAATAGTTATGTTCACTCAAATAGAACTCACGTAGACAGATCTGAACTTTTCTTGAAGGGGAAATGATTGATGATGTCTGCCACTACATGAAGGATGGGTAAGTCACTATGAATGTTGTTTTATTGACAGTGCTTGAACCTTGACTGATCTCAGTGGAGAAACAATGGATATATAATGTCACTTCATCACAAAAGGAACTTTCAAGACAATTCATAAATTATTTGTAACAATGTTTTATCACATGAGTTTTGGCTATTACTTTATTATTATTTATTTCTTGTATTAAAATTCAGATAACTTTAATTAACTATTAATTAACCATTCAAGTTTATTGCATAAAATATTAACTCTTTTGAGAACAAACATGATATTTTTTTTTTACAATGAACTTTTGATGTGTGTTTTGCAACAGTGACCACTACTAGGAGTCAATTGCTTTTTATATTAAAGTCCTTTGATACATTTTTGACAATATGTAAAATGAATTAAAGTGAAAATTACTTCAGCTTATTTTTAGATGAATATATATTACTTCACCAGTTGTGCAAATGCAATTAAAAAAAAAAGACAATTGTTTTTTAAGGTAGCCAGGCTGATTTTTGCAGTATTAATTTAGCTTCTAGTCTGGACCAAAATGAACTGATTAGAAAGTTTCTTTTTAGCTAAGATCTTGGCTGTACAAAATTAATTTGTATATCTTGGGACTTCTAACAAAGTCATATCTTAGGCTTATGTCCTCCACCCATGTTAAATTTCAATTGAATCAAATCCTAAACTGTTCCAATTTCTCTTATAACCTTTCCAAGGTCTGATTTTCTTTATCCATGCAGTGGATATAGCTGTCAGAAGATTATCTATGGCCAAGCCAGCTGATTGTGAACCAGAACGTGGTGTAGAATGACTGACTGGTAGAGGAAGCAACCTTCTTAATGTTCTTGAGATATATCATCTCACTCACCATCCAGACTCTCAAATGTAGGCACAAACACTGGATGTACAATGTCAGATAATGCTGCATATGCTAAAACAATATCTTGCACTTCTGAACCTGTAAAATGCTATTCTTAACACAGTCACTGCTCTTAAATGTTCATCCAAAGAGCAAAAATTTGTTTAGTCATATTATTTTTTTAAAATTGAAAGGTTAGGATTTTTTACTTTAGCCAGTCAGAGCTAATTTTGATGAGGAAATGCTTAGCATTTTGTCAAAAAGCATTTTTATTTCCTTACTTTGTAATTCTTTGTACCAATGGACATTGATCTCCATTTAGCTTTTCCGATATATAGTAGACTTTTTTATTAAATAAGAATTTTGGCTTCAATTTTAAAGTGGCATGTTCAAAAGACTTTAACTTTTTGATGTTGCTAAAACAACATTTTTTGCAGACAAAAATGCTTCAACTTACTTTATTTTACATTTGTTAAAGCTGTAGATCTAGATCCCCACATCACTCTCCCCTATTTAATCTCTGGCATAGTTTTGGCTCATAACAATGAGTTCTGTCTCAGAAGGTACCTAGAAGAGGTATTATTATAGACCAAATATTATTGTTAATAGGTTAATGGATAACAGGACCTCTTTTTTCCTCCTTAGGAAGAATGGTGAGAGGGAGAATGCAGTGTATATTATAAAAATAGGTGACTGGCTCCTTTATAGTAATGTAGATATAACCTATAGGAGAAATCAGGACATTTAACATTTGGTGAATATAGATAAAATGTCATTAAAATGATTTTGACCATGAAACAAGATAGCGACAGGTTTCACAGTGTGTGAGAATGATTTTGGGTGTTTTGTTTTGTTTTATGCTTGTTTTTTCCTCCTTGTCAGACCTATGAATTCAAACTGAGGTTAGAAAATTGGTCTATTTTGTCTCCATTTTCCTGGACTCTCATGTGTAATAAGGATTTTTGAACCACAATCAAATATAGTATCAACAAAAATAACACCTACGTGATATGGAGTGAAACCCAGCATCTTCCATAGCTGAATTAGTATTGTATTGTCAGATGTTGTAAAAGCCTGCTTTAGACATAAAAGTAGTCATAATTTACCCAAAGAATAGCTATTATGTTAAATAACAAGCTCCACATTGACAGCCACTTTTCTAGCTATAACCACAGTTTTAGCAGTCCATTCCAACACTTCTTCTGACAAAAACTCCACCTAGCAGATTTAGTTTAATAAGGCAAGAACATTCATTTTACGCTAAAACTATCACTTTCAGGGCCACTTTCATTCATATTAAAGTGGAAACGGAATTCTACCTCTGATACCTTTTCGTTGTATTTCATAGTACATAAAAAATCTCAGGGGCAGCAAAGATTCTTTCAGATTCTCTGACATCAGTGTATGTTACCAAAAAATCAACATATTTATTAATACCCTTATGAAAACGACAGTTTTTACCTTGCTTTCCTATCCCAGCCAAAGTCCCTGGATAGGGCTCCTACCTGAGACTAAAGCAGGTGAGCAGCTGCTCTGGGTGACCCAGAAAGCATCTTGAGCAAGATATCAAGTGGCTAACTAACTTAAAGAACTCTTAGTTTATCATGCCTTTCCTGTTTATTATGTGACAGGGGATAGCACCCGGCTCAGGCCATTTTCCCTAATATAAATGATCTTACAGTGACAAGGTTTTAGCATCCTTATTATACTAACCCAGATTTAGAGCAGAGAGAATGGAAGAAGTGCAGCACCATATATAATTCGACGCAGGGTACGTGGTGGTTGTCACAGTTGGACTGTTCAACAGAAAATTCCTGTGCCTGAGCAACAGCCAGAAGCACAGTTTCTCCACTGTGCCCTACATTTGCTGCAACCTATTTCTTCAGCTTGCATATGCACTGAGGGTTAGAAGAGTACTGTTTAAAATTCATCATATACTGAGAAGTTTTCCATGCTCTCAGCTTTCTAAAACACTAGGTTGCAAATAAAATAATTCAATCCTATAAGTGGTTTTCTGCCTCATTTTATGCATACAGGGTGTTGTTAGAATGTTCTCCCGAAAAACAGGTGGTTTTTTAAAGTAGCTTGCTGTATGAATACTGATACATAGCATTGAAGGGCTATGTTTTTGGAATGTCAGCTCCAAATTTGATAGAAGTTTATAGTGCTGATCATAACTGAACATTTTTCAAGTCATGATTCATAAATTTATCCTTTTTTATCCCAAGTGCAAGGAAGAGTTTTAAATCCAAACTTTGCATTTAGGATTTATTAGCATGATTCAAAAATGTAGAGCCAAAAATGCATTTTACTGAATTGTGGAACTAGATTTTAACTAGAGATTAAATTGGAAAAAAAAAAGTCTAAATCAAATTCTTCTATGGATTTCAGCACAAGGTTTTTTTAAAACCTAGGGAAAATATGTTTTTCAGACTTTTGGAAGTGTCCATTTTGAGAATACAAACAAAAAAAATTAATAGGAAGACATTGCAAAAATCTATGATATCCATTTAGCCTTTGTCTTTCCAATTTCTGGGAATATTTGTCTTTATTGTTTTGAATATTTTACATGAGAACAACTTAGCACTGCAAACACTGGCAAGTTCTGCATCAGGGTGTTTAAGGGCAATCTTTTAAAAACTATATCTTAAGGACATTCACATCATAACCAGTTTTGCTGCTCAGCAACCTTGGAAAATAAAATAACCCAAAAAGGATTAAAAATTCAAATTCTGTTTCAATATGGCATGCCTTTCTTTCCTAATTAAATAAGTTAACAAAGTAGCTAAAGAAGCTGCTATCTTAATTAAAGCTTTCATTTTATCTTAATTCAGGAATACAAGGATGTTACACTTCTGTTATTCTATCTGATACCTTGACAAAGCTCTGATGAAACTATGTTTTTCTAAGCAGATTATACAGCAACTCAAATAGCATATTAGGAATTCATATTTTCTAAATGCTTGTAGACAAACTCCCACATATACAGAAAAGCAGCATAAAGCCATGTCCTACTTAAATCTCCCTATACTTTAATATATTTGCATAGGACTATATAATTATGCAGTTGTTAAATCTCAGTAATATCAAAATGAATTTATGAATATATATTTTCTCACTGTTGTAGTCAATGACTTAACTATTCCCAGAAAAATCAGTTGTCCTTCTCTATCCTACCTAAATACCAGTATTTTAAGAGCTTTCTTCTTTAACTGTAGGGCTATATCTGGTATATAGTAACACCTGGAGCATCAGAAAAAGAGGCCTGTAAATGCTTCAGGATTTATTTGTTTCTGTGATTTCCAATATATCTTGTCCTTTGATTTTGTCTCTACAAAGTTTTCTGAAGACCTATGGGTAGCAGGTTAACATCTATGTATTTCAAATATTAAGTCATAATATCACAGAATCTTAGACAGGTTTAAATAGGAAGGAACCTTCAAAAATGATCTAGTCCAAAGTCCATGCCATGGATAAGGAGCATCTTTCAATAGATTGCATTGCTTAAGGCCTTGTCCAACATGATGTTGGACATTCCAGGGATAAAGCATCAGAATCTTCTCTGTTTCAGTGTCTCCTGACAGTCATTGTAAAAAATTTCATCCTTCCATCCAATATAATTCTTTTTTTAAATTTTAACCAATGACTCTTGTTCTGTAGCTACAAGCCCTGCTAAATATTTAAGTATTGAAAGGCTGCAGTAAGGTCTCTCTTTTCCTGGATGAATAACCCCAAGTCATTGAGCCTCTCCATAGAAGAGGTATTCCAGCCCTCTGATGACTTTTGTGTCCTGCCTCTGGATTTTCTCTAACATATTCATGTCTTCCCTGTGCTGAGGATCCCAGAGCTTGACACAATACTGCAGGTGGGGCCTCATAGGAACAGCATAAACAAGGTCACCTCTCTTGACCTGCTGGCTACACTTTTCTTGATGCAGCCAGCATATGATTCCTAGGCTGGAAGCAGACATTGCTGGATCACATCCAACTTTTTCATCCACAAGGTTGGTGGACTTCAAGTCTTTCTCCTCTGGATGGTCTCAATTCATTCCTCCTCTAGTCTGTATTTATGTTAGCAATTGCACGACCCAGGGGCAGGACCTTGCACTGGTCTTGTTGAAATTACTGAGATTCATACAGTCCCACTCCTCAAGCTTATTAAGGTCCATCTGGATGGTGTCTCTTCCCTCTCATATATCAACTCTACAATTCATCTTGCTGTTATCCAAAGACTTAAGGAGAGTGCACTCAATCCTATTGGTCTGTGCCATCAGTGAAAATGTAAAATAGCTTTGGTATGCATATGGACTCTAGGGACACCACTGGTTACTGGTTTCCACTTGAGCATTGAGTCATTGACTGTAACTCTTTGAATGTGACCATCCAGTCAGTTCCATATCCATCTAACAGTATATCCATCAAACTCATAAACTCTCCAATTTGGCATCAAGAATGTGATGGGAGACCATGCCAAAGACTTAAAAAGGGACCACGTAAATAACGTCAGTTGATCTTTCTTTCTCTACTGATGCAGTCACATAAGAAGGCCACCAGATTATCCTGGCAGCACAACTCTGGATTTGCCTTTGGTGAAGCCATGTTACTCTCTCTACTCACTTCTTTGTCTCCCATATGTTTCAACATGACTTCCATGAGGATCTATATCAGAAGAGGAAGTTGTTATTTGTGAGATTGTAGAATTAGAGAAGTCTTGGTAGGGAAAGAGATAAATAAAGAAATGGTAATTTGTTGTTAAGGTATATTGTGATTATATACAACTCTGGCCATTTAACTAGTGTGTTGGTTTAAAATCCAGCTAGAAAATTAAACCCACTTAAGCTGCTACATTTTCCCCCCTCCACTCTTCCAATGATGGAGGAACATTAGGGGACAGTGTAAGTTGGAATCACAATTTGCTTAAAAATCCCAATAATCTCAACAATATTCATAAAAGAGTGCACAAAAGAGAGAGTTTTACCCACAAAAGGATATGTACTACCAAAAAACCAAAACCACTTCCTAAAGACAGTATCCAGTGTGATTTCCCAGACAAAGGCAAAAGGGCCACTGGCCCTGTGCTATGGTCACATGGTATTCAGGAAAACTAAAACAATATATCAGGGAGGCTCTCATGTCTTAAATTCCTGCTCCCTCAGCCTGAAATAACAGAAAGCAGGGACAAAACATAACCAGGAAATCTAGTTCATCCAAATGAGGAGCTGTGCTGCCAAAATGGTGACTCTGTGTGGCTCGGGCCCCACTGCAGGGGCTCTCTCCCCAGGGATGGTGGCAATTTGGCAACAGCAATGGTGGTCCCAATCCCACAGCAGGCCCAGTAAGCTAAAAAAAACAAACAGAAGGCAAACTTGTGGTTTCTATGTTTTCTGGCCTTGGCTTTTTAACCAAAACTACCAGTGGTATAGGCAGTATTGAACAGATAGTGCTAGAGGCTCCACCCCTTGTCTCTGTACCCAGAGCAACTAGCAAAGAATAAGGAATTTAATTTACTCGTGTAATAGTAGCCAGAGAGACAATTAAGACAGAATTCCATTCCATTAGGCTCGTATAGCATCCTTGAATATGGAGATCAGACCAGGTGGCCAGGTTTATGTCACAGAGAAAGGGTGACTGCAATAGTGAGCCAAGACAATTTCTTTAGATTTACTTTAGTTCCAACAGAAATACTGGTATGGTTACTAATTAATTTGTATGAATAGCAATATAACCACAGAAAGCTAACATGGAGTTGTTAGGAGCTCTAAAAAATCTTTTGAATGAAGGAAAACCCATAAATCTAGAATTCATCTGACAAAGCCCAGATGATTTTAGTCTGCTGACCCAGTCAATAAAGAGAACTAAGATCTTGGAGGGCAAAGTGTCCAGTTCTGTTTGTCAAACTTCACAAAAGATAAAGATGGTGCTGATTTGTTCAGAGTACAGCATAAAGAATGATCATAGATTTATAATATACGGCCTATGAAAAGAAAATTAAAGAATTATGTCTCTGTAGTTTACAGATGGACACAGAAGGAATGAAATAAATGAGATGACTATGTAAACATGTAAAAGCTACTGTCACAAGCAAAGATAAAGAGAACAAAGATCAAGAGGTTTAATTTAGTCAGGGAGGTTTATTTAATTTGAGAAAATCTTTCCAGTCAGAAGAGCAGTGGATTATTAAGTGTATTTCCTGAGGAAGGGTTCTAGTCATTTATGAATAGGCTGCATAAACTTCTGTCATGTAACACATAGCTATGTAAGTCATGTCCAGAAGGAGAAGACCAAAGTGAGTGATTTTCTGATGTGAGCCCTAGTACTTCATGTTTATGTTTCTCTGTTACCTAATGATGAAGCCAACTGTTCTGATAAAATGATATATTAAATTAGATATATTCCAATCCTTATTGAATTAGGCATGCATAGCTGTAGAATGCTTTCAGTAGTGACAGAGAGAACTATTTATATTAAGCAAAATAAGCTACAACCTGTGTCAAACTGAACTGAATCTCCACTATCCAGCACTAGTCTGATTTTGGAGTCTATTGTCTGCATTTTCGTCTCCCCTAACTCTTTTTATTCTATTAATAAACCTTCAGTGTAAGAAAACATTCCTGATTAAATTTCTATGAGAGAAATTTTGATTAAGACTGATCCCTACATTCTTTCTTAAAAATTTTACACTGGAAAGTCCCTAGCCATCTCTGTCTAGGTTAAAATAATCAGCTTCTGCTGTTTGAGTTTTGTAAGACTATTTTTGTTGTGCATTTTTCTGAAGGAAAAATTGCATAGAATTGCTTATATCAAATATCTATAAAATAATATTCATCTTTAAAGATCTCTGAATTATTTAATAAATGTGGCTCTACTCTTGTAATTATTAATCCATTTTTTAAGCTCTGTACTTTGTGTTCAATAAGGCTAATCACATCTTTAATGCTAAAACTGTGTAAAGTTTCACAGAACTGAGATCTACCCGCACAGTTTTATGTCTAGAGGTAAAACACAGAAACTTACTTAATGTTCCTTATTTATCTGCCACTATTTCAGTGAAAAGCTTGGATTTCTCAGCGCTGTGGCTCCCAGACATCTTTAACCCTATTTGGACAACAAAAGGTAGACTCACTTGTAAACCACAAACAAACATCTCATTTTTTTTTTTTTCCCCCGAACATTTTCTTCCCTTTTATGAAATTTCCCACATAAATTAATGGATGGAGGGCCAATATTTAAGATCATAATATGATTATGACACCGTAAAGGTTTAAAAGGCAAATACTCATTCTTGAAAATGATTGAAGGAAAACTATAATTACTCTGCATGAGGTAAGACATTTTCATGATCAAGGGCAATAAATGTTAGACTTCCGCTCTGAATTACCTGTAAAGAAGATGATTTTCATACTGATTTCATATCTGTTAGAAAAAAAGAAAAAAACGCATAGAGGTCTTTGAATAATCTGCTTTTGAATGTTTGATAAATGGCAAATGATAAATGACAATTAGTTATTTCTAATTTGTGGAAACACACGAAATTTAATAGTGTTTTTGATCAAAACTCGTTATAATTTTATAGGCAAATGGCAGAATTTCCAGTCACAAGACTGAAAATTAAATGATAGCTGCAATATTATTTTACTTTAAAAACTGCTTGCTTTGTCTGCTCTGATTCTTTCACATATATTCTACCACTTCCAAATTAGGCCGTTTAGCTCCTCTTTCCCTGGAGATGTCTTTGGCATATTTTTAAAGTTTCCCTTTACAATCTGTATCTACTTGGAAGGTGATAACAACCTATAATTTTTGGGCAAACAAAATGCTTCTACTTAAGTTGCACTATTAGGAGAATAAAGCCATTTTATACCTATCACTGAATTCTTTGATATTGGATGACAAAATGTAGAACCATAAGGGCTTGTAAAATTTTAGATCTTTGCCTTTTCAGCAACAACCTACAAAAAGTTTTCTGACTTTTTTTAAGGCAAAGTATATTATTAAACGTTCAGAAAATAAATAGTATTACTTTCATTTTCTCAAATGTACAAATAAAGTTCAGCCATTAATAAGACATTCCTGAAAAGAAAAGATCTTGAGAATGGTGAAGCATTTAGATTTTAACTAAAATGTCTCTTGAAGGAAAAAAAAAAGTGAAAAAAAAAAGGTAGCATTTTTAATGATTAAAAATCTTCTTGATCAATAGCAGTATCCAGGTAAAATAATTAAAAGTTATAATTGTATTGGTTAAATTTACAAATTAATTTATCTCTTCAATTAAAAAAGTAGGACTGTTCAGAAACTGATATTGCATTTACATCTTGTTATTTTGAAGATTATATATTATTTTAGGAAACTCATGTTAACATAACAATCATAAATTATTCAGGATTGTCTAACAACATACATAGAACCAATTTAGTTTTCTTTTTTCAACTCTAGTAATAAATGACTTGTACTTCAGTAAAACCACAAACAGGTATATCTAATATTCATCATAATTTCTTAACAGGTATTCTGATTTTACCAGCAAACAGGTAACACTAGTCAGAGTTTTTACCTTGTAATTTCAGAAACCTTTTTTACTGCCATTCGAACTGAATTTTGACCATCATAGGCTGTTGCAGTGTGTGACGTAAGATTCAGTGTTTTAGATTTCCCCAAGTCTCGTGGGGTTTCAGGCTAAACCCTCGAGAGTTCTAGAGGGAACAGCGAGGGATTGTGTTACACAAATGTCAATCTGGCTTTTCCCACACCCCCCTCTCCTTCAATTGGTGGACTGGGTATTCCCTTCCCCTTGCTCCGCCCCGAGGGATAAAAGAGAGATGGTGGGCGGAGAGACGCTCTCTTTCCACTTAGGTTTCTAGGAAGGAGCATCGGGGTCGCTAATGGAACTTAATAAAATCGGGACCGAAACCTAAGTAGAAGTGCGCATCTTTTCTTCACCTCGTCCGGGATCTGCAAAGAGGTGCTCTGAAGGTAAACGGGCTGGCTTGCTAACTTGCTGGGGAACGCTTTGCGCTTCTTGCTCCTGCTCCGACCGTGGCTTGTCCGGACTTGTCTCGGCCACGTGGACTCAGCTCGCCGCGGGCGCTGAGAAGCCAGAGACCGGGGAAAAACCCCCCAAAAAAGGCACCTAGCACCCCAGAAGGAGCAGAGGGGGAGTGAAGAGAAAGTAGTTAAACAACCTTACATTCATCTGACAACATAAATTCACCAAGCTTTTATTCCAAATATTGCAAAAGCTATCAAACACCTAAACACAGCATGACCACAGTGGAAGCAAGCCATTGAATATCATTTTCCCCACTCAAAGATTTAACGGTATAACTTGTAAAGTAAAAGCCAACCTCAAAATACTCACTGAAGAGAAATGTACCATTTAACCAAAATGGAACTGGCCAGGCTTTTTTCCCCTACATACATTCTCTTCATACATTTAGGTAAAAAGAAGAATGAGCTTGGCCTTAGGAAATGAGAAAGATAATCTAAGTACAATTCCAAAATAAAATTGAACAATATTCTCACAGGATACAAGCACTGTGGCTAATGTGGAGGGGGAAAAGACAGCAAAGTCTACTCTCTGATGCACCTTTCTGAAACAGAGAAGTCTTTCTAATAATGCCATTTTGAATTTTAAGAATCATGGGCAAAGAAAGTTCAGTTTATGCCAAATTATTTCAGGATTCTCTCTTTTACAAAGGAAATAAATTAGAACCTGCCATGGAAGTTCACTTCCAATACTGCAAATCTAGTGTTTTATTTTTTTTCCTAAGAAGGACAGATATTTCGTCCTTATCTTATTGTTAGATTTTACTATTGCCTCAACTTTTCCACTGAAGAATATTTTTGTTGTATTTTAATACCTTTTTTCCTGTGTGTTTCATTAGCTTTTATTTTATTTTACATCTAGGAGGTGCATCTTTAGGTCTGCCATGACTTTAAAGGCCATTTAGCCTTTAGGAACCAGAGGTGGCACTGTTTCACCTCTTGCTGGTGAATATTTTAACTGTTGGTGAATTTTGTTTCTTCTGTTCCAGAAGGAAAGTATCCTTGAAATAATGTGAGCACATTCATCAAAGCTTTGTTTTTCTACAGATACTAAATGCATCATCTTGGAAATTACCTAGCTGCATAATAAAAAGGCTTAATTTTAATAGCTACCTATCTGTAAGTATCATAAAGTCTATGGTAAAACACACAGAGCCCATGACAGGTCTAAACTATCAGTAATTGCTACAAATGAATGTGCTCTATTTTAAGGGTTAGGAATTTTATTAAATAGGGTGTAGATAAGCCTCAGCAAATTATTTATTGGGCAATAATCCTTAAAATGAATTTACTTTTGCTGCTGGTTGACCAGTTATAGCTGTTTAACAAACCATTCATAATAAAATAAGTACAAGCATAAATGCTGCATAAACATCGACCAAGCCATTTTAAATTAACATAATCATCTGTTTAGAATACTTAGGTTGATTCAGTGATTATAGCAGTCCTTTACAAGAAAAGGAAGCCAGCCACTGTTATTCTGATGGGTTTTTTTGTATATGTACTTGTGTGTTTTGTGGGAAAAATACTGAAACAATAATAAGGCCATGCAGTGAACTTTCAAGAAATTTTAATGGGTGCATATTTTTACTCAAAATATGTATATATTAAACCTGCTATTCTTTACCTTTCCATAAAAATATCTTGCAAGAAGGACCTTTTCTTGGCTTCCAGGAGTTAGCTTTTATCAACTTTCACATTATCACTGCAGACAGTGAATCCCCAGCAGCTTCATTTACCTGATAAAAAGCAGAGAACTACTATATTAACTATTTTCAGTTCCAGTTAATTAGAAAAAATTACTTTATTTTTACTGAATTTACATTAGATGATAGAAAATGTCAGACGATGAAATAATGTTTCTTAATGCTTTTTGAAATCCTGAATTTTAACCATTTTGATGGATATTTTACACATATAAACTTGTTTCAAGTTCATATTTTCCTTTAGAATGTTATGCTAAAATAATTACTTTGTGGATCTGTTGCTGATGTTAACAGCTTTCTTTAATTTACCCTTGAATTTTGGAACAGGGATTTGGATTTCTGCAGTGGATTTTCCCTTCAGAAATGCATGATGTTTTGTGTCTTAATGTCTACTACCATAAAATTCTCTAAAACTTAGTGCTTGCTAACATAATTATCTTTTGTGTTAAGAAAAGTGAAGAAAACTGGCTTCCAGAACAGAGCAAGGTAGAAGGAATGAACATGTATGAGGAAGGTTGACCTTTTCTAAAACACGAAATAAAATTCGGAAATTAAATTCCGCATTGTTTCATATTTTTTTATTTTTTTTCAGTCATCACTGTGAGATAACAAATTGGGAAAACCAGAAACCTAGCATTCACCAATTCTTACAAACAAATGCAAAAGTGCATTTGATTTTAAAAACAAGCAAGCAAACAAGAACCCCCAAAACAAAACCAAAAAATTGATAGACTTTTAATTTAACAAATTCTGAAAAAAAGCTGAGAGCTTTTTTTCCCCTGAAAGATTGGCTTATGCTTTTTCAGGCACAAGGTGCTCTGAAACCCAACGAAAACTTTTAGGAACCACACCAGCTTCATTAGACAGGGTCATTCAGTCTTCTACAGTATAGAGGAGATACTAATTTTATAATAGTGAGATGCCAAAAATATGTGAGCATATGTTTCCTCTGGTGCTTTAGTTTTCCTTCAGACATTCCACTTCATATTTAATAAAGTTATTGGACTATAGATACTGAATAGAATTTAACACATAAAATTGTAATAGAGAGAGGAGACAAAAAGACAGTTTAAAGACTTACATATTTCAAACCAAATAATAACAAATAGTAATAAATTATTCATACATTTAGGTAAAAAAAAGAATGAGTATGGTATTATGAAATGAGAAAGATAATCTAGGTACAATTCGAAAATAAAATTGAACAGTGTTCTCACAGGTACAAGCATTGTGGCTAATGTGAAAGGGGAAAAATCTGACTGATAATTACTGGTGAATTAGAAGGAAAAAAATGCCATGTGCCCAAAATATATTAAATGGACAATATCCTGTCAGGATCTGGAAAGAGGTGGTACTTGAATACTCAGGTTTCCAAGCTTGATAATATGAGTGACTTAGTAACATTTTCTTGCAGAAACAATTATATATGTAAATGCATACAGGCAAAAATTTTACCTATCCAAGTGTTTTAAGAATGGCAAATTATACTGCTGTAACATGGCGTATTTCTTTAAATTGACAGATTTTTGAGCTGAAATTAACATAGAGGCATTATTTGTGATCCTAGACTTGAGGATAATTGATTCAGAAGTACACAACATTTACTAGTCCATCTTGAAAAGAGTAGCTGATTAACAAATATAAACTTTTATTCATGCATTCATTGTTTAGAGAAGATTCAAACAGATTTTGTGACATGTAAAGAGGATCACTCAAGGATCACTTTAAAAAGTTGATCATGTTTAATTATTTTGCCTAACAAAATAGCTAGGAGCATGTTGGTAGAATGTGCTAATGGCACACGACTGCAAGGGATCAAATAATAACATAATGTGGATAGCTGTGAGGAAAGAAGAAATCTGCTTTGTATGAGTAAACAAATTTTGCTTCTAGAGCTTAATAAATGAAGGCTGAAAGGGAATACCTGATTTTTTGTGATGATAATGAATCAGAAAACTTTGGTGGAGGAAGGCCATGGGTTCAGATGGAGACAGGTCAGAGCTCTCTTTGTTATTGTTGATTTGTAAGAATGTTGGAAATCTGAGACCAAAAATAGGGAATTATCAAAGATATTAACAGAGGTTTTCCTTTCTGCTGAAATTATGTTACAACCATTCCCCGAGATGGAGTAACTGAGGTTCTTGTTAATAAATACCTTGGGGTGGCTTAGAAAAATGACTGGTGTTGACATACATAGACACATGGATATATAGATATATAGATATGTATATAAATACAGCAGATTTATTTTAGAACAATTATTTTAAGTTTAAAGGAGGTATATAGACTTTTTGGTTATTATCTACAGAACTATAACAGTATAAAAATATAAAAACCTCACTTAAGAAAGAGAAAGAAAGGATAAGAGTAGATATCAGAAAGATATCACCTTCCACGATATCTCATCGGTGATGAGACTCGATGGTCACAATCTCAGTGGTTGGAGTGATAGTCTCTGTTTTGATCCTTCAGGGGAAAGCCTGTGAAACACAGTGTTCAAAGGGTTTATTAATATGTGTTCAGGCTCAAGTGGGAATGCCCATACACCATCCCTAGAGGGGAGTTTTACACTGCCTGATGCAATACTATGGATCATGCATGGTCTTCTGGTGGAAAGCCCCAGAAATGAGTCTGGGGTTCTTTTGAGCGTCTTTGGTGGTTTGTGTCTCCTTTTTAGACATGATGGCTATATGCTCTGCTTAGTTAGGCCTTATAAGAAGGGATGGTATCTTCAGGGTTACATGATACCTCCTTTGGGACATGATAAAAAGCATTATCCCACCTCACAGGATCATCTTCTTATAAGTCTTTTCTCTTATCTGGCTCAAAAGACAGCTTGTTGCTAAGCAAAAGTCAGTTTATTGTGGTTGTTCTCTGACTGTGGCTGCACATCCTCTATATTATGCAGATCAGATGTTTTGCCACTGTACATCCTAAAACCCTTCTCCTCCCCTTTAGTTGTGGGGTGCAAACCCCATTATGAGAGTTGTAAACTGTAACATTTCAATCTCTCACACACTATCACCCTCAACACTCATGTCCTTTCCTGTTGTATTAAATATTGCATAGTTCTGCCATTGTTCTTATGATTTAAGATACTGAAATTCAAAAGAGCTTCAAAGTACCTTTAGTTCTGTATCAAATCATAGGTCATGATAGAATCACTAAATTTTTCTGGTTGGAAAAGACTTTTAATATCATCAAGTCCAACCATTAACACAGCACAGCCAAGTCCAGCTCTAAACCACGTCCCGAAGTGCCACGTCTATAGAGATTTTAAATTCCTCCAGGGATGGTGACTCAACCAGTTCTGTGGGAAGCCTGCTCCAGTGTTTGACAGACCTTTCCCTGAAGGAAATTTAATGATATCCAATCTAAAGCTCATTGGGTGCATCTTGAGGCTATTTCCTCTCATCCTGCCACTTGAGGCATGTCAGAAGAGGCTGACCCTCAGCTTGCTACAACAGTTTAAGGCAGACATAGAGAGCAGTAAAGTTTCCTCTGGGCCTCCTTTTCTCCAGGCTAAACAATCACATCTCCCTCAGTCACTCCTCATAAGACTTGTGCTCCAGACCCCTCTCCAGCTTCCTTGCCCTTGTCCTGAGGAGTCCAGATCTGGACACAGCACTCCAGGCATGGCCTCAGCAGGGCTGAGCAGAGTGGGAGGATCACCTCCCCTGACCAGCTGGCCACAATCTTTGTGATGCATCCCAGGATGCTACTTGTCCTTCTGGTCAAAAGGGCACACTGCTGGCTTATAGTCAGCTTGTCATCCACCAAGACTCCCAGGTCCTTCTATGCAGAGCTGCTCTCTAATAAGTCAGCTAGCTCCCAACCTGTACTGCTACTTGGGGTTATTCCTCCCCAGCTGCAGTATGTCTTTCAGTGGTTTGTTTGCATGCCATTATTATTTTAAAAAGTAATTATATCCTTACATAAGTTACATAGTCTGTGAATATACTATTGAGAAAATCCCTGCAAAGCTGTAGAAATAGATGTCTAAATCTTACGGTTAATTAATAATTTATTTATTTACATGTATTAGCTGTGGTTTTAGTTAAGTCTCTTAAGATTTCATCTTGGAACCTGAAGTACTTTTCACAGTGAAAAAAATAATCAAAACAAGCAAGACCCTGCCTTCAGAACTGGAAAAGGATTTTGTAGCAAGCAAATCTGCCTCCCATTTATTTAATTCCACCATGTGTTTACAATCATTCATAAGGAGGTCAACAGAGTTTTGCTAATGTAAGTTAGAGCACAAATGGATAGAGGCCAGCTTTTCTAGCTGTTAGCACTATGTCTAGAGTGCAGAGAACTGAATAGAGTTTTGTTTCAGTCACATAGATTGTCCATGAAGCGCTCAGAAATCCAGGAGCAGGGCATCTCTAGCACAAAAATTGAGAAAATTCACACCCATTGTTGTATTTTTTACCCCATCTTCTTATTCTTTACAAGCTAGACTTCTTCATAGAACAAGTTCTTCTGTTCTGACTTGCTTATAGGCTCAAGGAAAGAAAACTTTATTTTATTAGTTTAATAATAACCTTTTAAATTAGAAAGGAAACTGTTGTGTTAAAAACTACTATATATTTTCCTAATTTAAAATAATAAGAAAAGAAATATTGATATTTTATTTTATTTTAATGTTGACTTACTGTAATACCTATATGTATTTTATTTATATGTTTACACTGATACTTATATATAACTTTGTTCTTATTTTTTAAAAACTAAAGGTGATGGTGTGAAAATATGTATCAAAGGAAAAAACAAATTTTAATTCTTAAATTAGTATTATAGTCCTTCTCTTACTAATAGCTATACAAGGTTTTATTCCTTTACATGGAAGCTTCAGAAATCTTTTAGTCTGCCTGCCCTGTTGATGCAAAGTTGTCAAAAATTTCATGCTCCTTCTTGGAATGCAAGATGGGAAGATGGTGCAGACATCTGAGCTGGCCCTGCCTTTCAACTGGAAAAAGAATAGCCACATTCCTGATTGATATGATCCATTAAAGCTACCTCGAGAGACTGTGGATAAATTTATAATTATTTGGAGCTATGGGTACATTGGATTAGGTCAATAAAATCTCATGGACATTCACAAGTATGATCCAAAGTGTTTCCAGATCCATATGTATATGTCTGAATGTATATTCAATCCTAAACAAAGAGGCCATCAGGTCAGAAAAGTAATACCAGAAATACATTCAGTTAGCAAAGTTCTAAGTTAAACCTGTTGCCAGTCAAAGAAATTACTGTTTTTCATTGCATCAAGTAAAATCACGATTCAAAATTTTGTACAAAAATTACACAGGCATTATCTTCCTACTCAACATTTAAAAAAACAATCAAATTTCAGTGTAGGGAAAATCCATTAGGAAAACAGAAAAAGTTCTTGTGGTGTGGAACTGGATAAATTCTAGTTATTTAGAAGAAAAAATGACATTTAAATAGGATTTAAAAAAGAGATAATATATTGGGGTCAATGAAAGCTTCAGCCTTAAGCTGTGGAGGAACTCCCTTAGTTATGAAGAGTAAAATATTACCTGCATTTCCCTCCTGGGAATTATTATGTTACTAGAAAGTTCTGTGTTTTCCCTGTTGTTATTGGCTTATATTTGCTGCAGTTATTTGCATGTTCCTAATCTTCACTCTTGTTGGTACCCTTCCCTCAGACTCTGCCCCTACCTTAGTTTATATGAGCTACTGTAAGGCCCTGGCCCTCACCTTTCTAGTGCACCCCATATCTTGTTTGCATTCTCAGTCATGGTTGCAATTTGATATTTTCTCATTATGAAAGTGCTTTTGTTTCGGGTCACTGACTGTGCCCGCTCCTCATTTTATCTCACTGCCTTAGGGACCTTTGCCCTGGAATCCTGAGGTAGCACTTGGTTGTCTAATCTGGGCCCGGGTTGCTACAATAATAGGATAAATAGAAAAGATCCTAATATATTATAAATGTAAATAATTTATAGTAGCTATATTCTGGAAATTCTTCAAACACTAATCGAAGATTGAGGATGTATAAATATAGCAGAAGTCTTCCTTGACTGAGTTTTGGTTGCTATCACCCGTAGGGAATATTTGATAAAACTGTAAAGAAGTCATATAATTTGAGTTTTGTGATGTTTTATTAAATATGTGTAATTCAGAGTCCTTGTGTTAGCATGCAACATTAACAATGGAAACTGGACCAACTACAGTGAGCCATTACTATAATGCAGATTTCTTGAAAACTCCTCACAGTAGGGAGTTAGTTTCTGAAAGAATAACAAAGTAGATAATGGAATCAAGATTATGGAAAAGAACTGCATTATATTGTTTTATAGTTATCCCTTTTAAATTTGGCTTCTTTTTTCCCCACCACCTAACTAACTAAATATAGACAGATTTAGCTTGTGACAAACTTCCTTACAGTGGCTGTTTTGGTTGACAGTACACCATTTTCTTTCCTGGAGAAAAGTTTCTCGCCCATTTGAAGCAAGAACTTTAACATGAAATTAATCTTGCCATAGAAGCTTCCTTTGCATATTTCTGCTTGACTGCTAATATTGAACATATCTGTGAAATCTATCCACACTTCACCACAGTTAGTGGTTTCCTCTCTTCTGTCCAGCAAAAGTTTTCCCTTTTGGTGATTGTTTAAGCTTGTGCTCATCTGCCTGATGGCGAGCAGTTGCATTCCAGAGTCCTGAGAGAATTAGCTGATGTGATTGCCAAGACACTCTCCATGAGATTTGAAGTCATGGCAGTCAGATAAAGTCCCAGCTGACTTCAAAAAGGGAAACATCATACCCCATTATAAAAAGTGTGGAAAGAAGAATCTTGGGAACTACCAACCTATCAGCATCACCTCTCTGCCTGGGAAGATCATGGAACTGAACTATGATAGAGGCACATGGAATACAGGGTGATGCTTGGAGGCCATCGTCATGGTTTCACCAAGGGCAAGTCCTGCCTATCAACCTAGAGTCCACACAATGAAGTAACACCAGTGGACAAGGGAAGGGCTACAGATGTAATTTTTCTGGACTTTTGTAAAGCCTTTTGTCACAGTTCCCCAGAATATCCCCCTCTCTAATTTGGAAAAATATGGATTCAATGGATGGACTGAGAGATGGATGAGAAAGGGGTTGGATGGTCACATTGAGAGGGTTGTATTCAATGGCTCAGATTGAAAAGTGGTGTCCTCAGGGGTCTGTGTTGAGACCAGTGTTATTTAATAACTTCATTTATGACATAGATTATTTGCAAATTTGCAGCCTCAGTGGTATGATTGACACACTTGAAAAATCAGATGCTGTCCAGAGAGAGCTGGACAAGCTTGAGAAGTAGACCCTCAGGATTCTTATGAGGTTTAACAAGTCCAAGTGGAAGGTGCTGCACCTGGGTTAGGGTAGCCCCTGGTATCAATACAAGCTGAGGGGTGAACTGATTGAGAGCAGCCCTGCTGAGAAGGACATGGGGGTGGTGGTGGGTGAGAGGCTGGACATGACCCAGCAATGAGCACTCACAGCCCAGAAAGCCAATTGTACCCTGGGCTGCATCCAGAGCAGCGTGGGCAGCGGATCAAGGGAGGGGATTCTGCCTCTCTGCTCCTCTCTGGTGAGAGCCCATCAGAAGTTCTGCTTCCAACTCTGGGTTCCCCAGCACAGGAAGGACATAAACCATTTGGAGCAAGTTCAGAGAAGCAACCAAGATGATTAGAGGGGTGGAGCACCTCTCCTGTGACAAAAAGGCTAAAAGATCTGGGGTTGTTCAGGCTGGTAAAGAGAAGGTTTTCTGGTGACCTAGTTGTGGCCTTCCAGTACCCAAAAGAAGCCTACAAGAGAGAACAAGAATATTTACAGGGGCACGTAGGGACAGGACAAGGAGCAATGGCTTTCAACTGAGAGTAGCTTTAGTTCAGATATTAGAAAAATATTCTTTACTAAAAGGGTCCTGAGGAACTGGAACAGGTTGCCCAAAGAAGTTGTGAATGCCTCATTCCTGGAAATGTTCAAGGCCAGGTTGGACAGGGCTTTGAGAAACCTGGATCAGTGGAAGATGTCCCTTGGCAGGGGGTTGGAACAAGATGATCTTTAAGGTCCCTTCTAACTGTACCCATTCTATTATTCTATGATATGCTTCCCTTTCCATTGTTTTCAAAGAGTAATTAACTGCCAATATCCAAAGGAAAAATCCCACTAAATTGATGTCTTCACTCTAAATTGTCCACATATAGCCAAAAGAGCAGGAATACACTGTAGAAATTCAGGGGGAATGAGTGGGGAAGTTTCAGGGAAGAGCATTCCCATTTAGCTATGATTTACAGTAAAATTCATTCTACTTACCATATCAGAGGAAGTTAGAAGGGCTTAGGAATACTTTTTTGTTTGCTTTCCTGTACAAACCATCATTCTATGCTGACCAATGTACTAAAGAAAAGCATTAAAATCTGTTTCTCTTCTTTGTAGTGTTCCTTCAAATTCTTTCAAAAAGTTCAGAATGGCTTTGCAGTTTCTGCCAGTGCTATCCACATACTCCTTTAAATTGGCAGGATCGTTGGGCTTTTTCCTTTTCTTTGGTACCAGTTGTTGAGGTATTTTGAAGAGCATGTTTTCAATGAGATTAACTATCAGAAGCTCTACAGATAGTTTCTGAAAACTCTTGTTTTGAGGAAGAGGTTCTGTACACTAGTGATCCATTACAGATTCATTTATATTTTGCTTTTCTAGCTTATATTTCTCAGCAAGGTGATTATTGATTGTGAACAGGAGTTGTCTTCCCTGTCCCCATATCATATAGCAATTTTATGCACATATATATATATATGTATGTGCATAAAAAAACCAAATACAATTTATATGCTATGGTTTCTTTCTGTATCCATATAACAAGAGTTAAGGTAGAGGTTATGCACTTGTATGACACTGTTACCTATAATTGCTTGTCTTGGTTCTCTGCCATGGTTTAACTTTCTTATTGGTTAACATCTCAAAGGAGAATATTCCCCTGTGTAGCTTGATACCAAATTTGTGTTTGCATAATATTTTAATTGAAGTTACTGCTGATGTATATGAGCTCTGCATTTCGTGATATAAAAAAATACAACGTGCTTGTTTTGAATACTTCACATAAGAAAAGAAGGTGTGTACTCTGAGTTAATTTCCACAAAGTGTACTGGTAAAGTATGACTCTTTTGCTCAGTTTGAAAAAGCTACTGTTTTCTTGAAAGTGCAATAACCTCAAGTACATGTCTCAACCTTTTAAAGGTGTCTTGAAGAATATAGGCACCAAGAAATTGCACTTATATTGCATGTTTAAAGTGCTGTGCTACAGAAGCAATTGCAAACTCTTGCTTTGCTTCTAGATTGTAAGAGTAATTTTAACTCCTTTTATGTACTGAAGAAACTAGAGGTGATAACAAACAAAAATAACAATGGCTAGCATTCATAGATTTGTACTACCCAGCAAGACCTGATCAGAAGAGAAATTGTGATAGCTGTGAGATCTTTGCAAAAAAATGGAGTTAGGAGCTTTTGTTAAACTAAGTGAAGAAGATATGCAGTAGAATTGCCTAGGTACAGAATATTCTGTAGAGATAAACTCAACAGCATGAATGAGTGAAGTGCCCACTTTTGATAATTATCTAAGGCAACAAGTTTCATGAGTATGTTTTTTTGCATGAGGCACTATATCAGTTTCCCCTATTAGATCAACCCTGCTAGATGCCAAATATGCCAATTAGCTCTATGCTAATCATTGTGAACAAAGAAGCAGTCACGTGCAGAGGTTAAGTTAAAATGGACAATGACAGTGGATGTCTTCTGTGCACACTCAGCCATGCTAGCAGTGACATTAAACTGTTAACAATAGCAATTGTGAGCTTTGTACTGTAAACTGCCATTAGACAGAGATTGGTTTCCTTATTCTTCTATGTATACACCCTCCAGAGGAATGGCATCCTTAGGAGCCCTAGTAAGCATCTCTATGAAAAAAAGACTTGTCAGTCTGTAGCTGACCTGAATGTCTGTTCATGACCCTGATCCAGAGCATGTGTGCTTGATAGAGACCAGCTTCTCCTGCATCCATGTGATTAAGGAAACCAAGGTTCACCTTCTGTTTTCACTCATTGATACAGGTAACTGATCTTCTCAAATATTGTCCTTCTATGTTTCACGTACTATTTCAAAGAGAAAGGATAGTATTTAAAATGTTATATTTTAGAATATGTTTCTTGGCAAGCAGACAGATTTAAAGTCTCCTTGGTATGCTTGGGATCATAGTTGGAATGTTGTGTCCGTGTTCTCTTTTTGGGGGCCTTTAAAACTAGGATTTCTAACACAGCATAAGACATTCATTCAAAGAAAATCTTCTTTCTGTTTCGCTCATCAAGAATAAATATATGGCATTAATAATAAAGTTCTGTAGAAATTCTGTTCCTGGGCCTGTGAATCTGGTTATTGCCAGTAAAAAATAGGGCAAAATAAGTTTCATCTTTTTTGAAGAACAGTTTTCATCTGAGTCTTAGATAAACCATCTGATTTTTACTAAAGAAAACCTAGTAGATTATTTACTCTTTCATTGATAATATTATATGATTTAATACAGCTTGTAGGATAGAAGAAAATGTACATGCTATATCCCAGAGTGGCAAACTCTTTGAGCAAAGCTTGGAAACTCACCAAATCCTTTATAATAAGTTATAAACCTCATCACAAAGAGAAATAGTTATTAACTGTCTGTTTGTCTCACTTTTTGGTGAAAAACGTGAAGAAAAAAAATTGTAGGTCACTGCAGAAGGCTGAATGCTTCTGGCATTATTATCATGTACTCTACTAGCACAACATAACAGAAGCATAAAAAGCTGCAGAATTTTCATCTTTTGGGGAGCAGAGAGAGAGGAAATTGAAGCTGTAGAGCAAATACCTGCGAAAAGCATGAAGACTAGGAATGAGGTTTCAGAAAAGGAATGAACTTTTAGAAGATGACTTGTATGCAGACTTCCTTTTGGTAGGATTTACAGATGAGCACTGAATAGGAAGGCAAAATCAACCTGATTCCCAAAGAAAGCCCTACATAAAAATTATCATTTGTTCCAAAAGGAAAAGGGAGAGGTTGCAGGGGAAGGGTGAAGAGGGAAGCACTGTGCTATTCCTATCAATATCTCAAAAATAGGCTTTTATTCTTGATTGTACCTCATGTTGGTGTGAATAAAGAAAGAAAAAAATCATCAAGGCAAAGATTTCAAGAAACAATCTACATCATTCAGCCTTCCTGTGACTAGGAACATGGGCAGAATATTAAGAAGAAAAATGCTGTGCGTAATAAGCTACAAGGAAGTACATGCATACAGAGTACTTCTATATTCACTGTCCAAACAGGTGGGTGTAAATGCTCTAGTTGCAACAATAAGGACCAAAGGATCTGTCCATAGATGTTGCTCAGGAAGCACGGTACTGAACAGAGGAGGAAGGAGAAGGGCATGGGAGGAATCGGGGGGGGAGGGGGGTGATAGCATCACTTTTAGAAGCTGTTACAGATAAACCAGCACTTAAAAAACATACCTGCTAATAACAGAATGGAATGCCCAGCTGGATTTATGGTGTCCCTAAGCTAATTGCTATGAAAAATCATATGCATTTTGAGCCTGGAAGAATGCATATGATGAAATGGCATAAATCACGCCACAGCAAGCCACGAAAATCATCTGCTGTGAGCACACTTGGAGTTTATTAACTTGAACACGAGCTTCATTTGGTTCCTGTATCTGACTCCAGACAGTAAGGAAAAATAGTCTTAACAAGGAAAAAGTAAAAGAGCTTTTGGGCGTAATTTGTTTGGAAGTACTTGGTTTGACAGCCATAGGACCAGGAGCTATTTTGTAGCCACATAAACACCTCAGCAAAGCCTACAGTAGCATGCCCTGAGAGGAAGAAGATGTAGTTGCCATCTTTTTCTTTCTCATTATTCATATACCAAGGCAAATGATCACATTTTAAGTCATCTCGAAAAAGATTTTAAAAATGTTTTTGTGATGAGTTCTCAGAAATCTGTTCTTTTTACTTTCTGCAGAAATAAACTATTGTTAAGCAATCTGGGAACTTTGGATTTTGGAATAAAAATTATGCAACCTTAAATGTGTTCCCTTTTTATATTAGAAAAGGGATAGCCTTTTCCACAGGGGAAACTTCTAATTTGCATGTAATTACTCTTATACTTGTTTATATTGCATATTTTAAGTGTTCATTGTGAAATCTGTATCAGCAAGGAAATCATTCTGGATTCACTGAACAGACACTAGCAATCCCATACCGCTGTGAATATTGCCATATCTGGCCAAAAATATTGCAATTGGCAAAATATACATAACTAAAGACTTTTTAAAGTAAGAAACTGCTATTGTATCTTCTGGCAGAGAAGCTCAGTCCTATCGTTAAAGGAAGAAATGGTGTATTTCTTAGGTTTCTTCAACAGAGGCAT
The DNA here is from genome assembly GCA_013399455.1 of Anthoscopus minutus. Classification (NCBI taxonomy): domain Eukaryota; kingdom Metazoa; phylum Chordata; class Aves; order Passeriformes; family Paridae; genus Anthoscopus; species Anthoscopus minutus. The sequence goes on along the minus strand of VWYI01016770.1, from coordinate 2,352 downwards.
TGATCTAGATTTAAGAGTTTGTTAAGCACTATAGTTTGCACTGTTTTGGTATGTCACTTAATTTTCTTTGCCCTCTTTTTCCTCAATTCTCATAAGAGAAAATTCTCTTAAGAAAAGCTGCCTTGGTATGACTCTCTGCTGATATTGATACTTTTAACAGCTTAAAAAGTGTTTGCCCGCAATAGCACAGCTGACAGCTCAGGAACTTGGCTTGATTTTTGTTGTTTTCAACAGAAGTCAAAGACTTTCTCCAAACTGTCTCTTCTGTTTTCTTACATTTCTTACAGTAATGTGAATTAAATAATTAGTTTATTCATCTATCTTGTTCTATCTACTAAAACATTTAAATATCTACTATCTACATTCAGGACAACTCTAGTACTTTTGTGTTTGTATCATTGAGTACAGAGGGAGGCAAAATAAGCATTTGTTGTGGAAAGAAAAAAGTTTGGGCATTGAAGAAGATCTGTCTGTTTCACACTTCTTTCATGAGCCCTGCTCAAATGAAGAGAAATAGATCCAAAAATCCATTAATAATCATTCTGTGGGCTTTACTGCATCCCAGCCAAGATGGAGAGGGAAGACATGCAAGTCTCTCTTACTCTGAGTCTTACTCTGAGTAAGTAACTCAGAGTTGTTTAGATGTATATACATGAGAAATCAAAAGAGGTACTATGGTAGGGGCTTAATGTTATTTTTATGTAGTTGTTGGTGAATAAAACTGTCATGGGAAATATTTTATTTCTCTTCCTAATGGAGAAGAAAATCAGATTTTGTGTCTGGTAAAAAAGAAGTTTAGACAGATATTTTGTACTGAAAGGAGGCAGAAAGTGTATGCATAAAACAATGTTTTATATGGATGAATTTTTAAACTTCAATTTTTCTGCCTATGAAAGAAGAGGAAGAAAAAACAGTGTGGTCATTTATTACTAAGGTCATTTATTTAAACTATTTAGGGTACTTGATACCAAGGAAGAAGTAGCATATAGTAAAAAAATATATTGATTTCCTCTGCCCTACTGTACTGATATCCAATATGCATGCTTAAATAACCTCTTACATATATACCTATTGTACAGAAATTCAATAGTGAAAATTTTGTGATCAGTGTTTAGCACACCTTATGATGAAATAAAGTGTGCTTTAATGCATATTAATCTTATACTTCACATAATCAGTTTCAAACGTATTAAGATATTAATATGGTAGGAAGACTTCAATGAGATTTACCTGTCAGTTAGAGTTTTCTGAATTTGCTTTTATCATGGCATGGACTGGCTCTACAAACAGTATAGAAAATCTTGCCTAGATGCCATTGGGTTGTTTCAGGATTTTCTTTTCTACTAACAGTCTGCAAATAGGAAACATGACTCTCTGGTAAAACTAAGTACTTGAAGATTGTGAGAGCATCCATTGCTACTACAGACTCTTAATTGTAGGGTATATCCATGGGTTGTAGGGAAACATTTGACTTAAGCAGTGTTTTAGTAATAAAAATATACTTCTGATATTTTTTATCTTCTCAGGACTATGATGTGAACTAGAAGAGGCTCTTTAAAGTCTTACTTCATGTTCATTTAGATGAGGAATCTTATGATCTCAATAGGGAGACTAAGGTAGTTCATTTTACTAACTATAGGCTATGTAGAAAGATAAAGTGTTGCATACTTAGAAGGAATTAGGAAAGAATAAAAAAGAATGCATATCAGAGATAGTTTCTGCTGTTTACATTTGGAAAATATATTCATGGACATAACTGAGGTTTATACTATAATTTGTCGCTGCTGCTGCTAAGAGCAGTAAAGTGATATTAAAAAGAAGGGAACATCAAAATTTTTTGCTTCATTTTTATTTCAAAGAGTCATTATACAGTCCTTGGTAAGGTATAACAGAAAGGACTATCTTCTTTCTTAATACTGCCAATAGCAAATAGAAATATTTTGCGATATTTTTCATTATCCTTTTACAATAAAAAGCAAATTAAACTATTGCACATGTAAAAGTAACATCTGAAAACTAAATATAATTTTATCACAAGCTGTTTGGAAGAAGGAAGAATAAAGGAAGAATTTTTCATCCAGAAAGCCTGTCACTTAGACTAAAACAAAAAAGAAACCCGTGCTTCCCAAAACAACCAAACACAAATGGACACATCTTTTATTTTGCTATGCCAGAAATTGCTGTCCAGAAGGCAGTGTGGTGACTTCTGCTCTTAGCCGTGATCATGGCATCAAAAAGTGTCATTGTGAGAAATTGGAAAAGCACACAAATTCCATCAATGACTGAATGGACACACACAATACAGAATGTGCTTGTTACAGAAAAAAAGTTTGACACGTTATTTGTAAGATA
>VWYI01016769.1:14853-68744 GCA_013399455.1 Anthoscopus minutus | reverse complement strand
TTACCTTAATATATATATATATATATATATATATATATATATATGTATTAGTAAAGAACTGTTATTCCTATCCCCATATCTCTGCCTGAGAACTCCGTGTTTTCGAGATATAATAATTCGGAGGGAGAGGGTGGGGGCTTACAATTTTTTTTCTGCCTTCCCTGACAGATAACTGTCTCTAAAACCGGGACAGTAAAAAAATGTGGAAGTAAACCCAGTGCAAAACATGATTCTTGGAAAAGTCAATGATGTTTAAAAATGTATCGGCATTTTCTTAATATCTTTATCCTCATTCTATCTACAGGCAAAACTGAGTTTACTATTGTACTAGTTAAAGTATTTCGTAATGTTAATTCATACAAATTTTCTCTAGCAAGTTCTGTTCCACAATCTTTATTACAAGTTCCTCTTAGCTACCTTTCTAACACATATATGTTTCTCATTATTCCCCAGGACTTACTGGGTAGAAAAAGATTCAAATAATCTCCTAGAGGAAGCATTGCTTGCTTGTACTTTACACACAACCATCTCATCTTAAACACATAAAGTATGTTAAATCATATCTTCAGTGGCAGACTAAAGAATATAGCAGAATATTGCATAGCAGAAGCAAAACACTCAATAGAATTAATAGGTGCACAACTGTTTCAGAAAAAAAACTAGTGATTTAACACAGTATAAAATAGGATTAAATTATCCAGAGCACTGGAAGTGCTAGCCTGTTGGGGGATGCCCAACACCTCGGGGTTCAGCTGTTCATTGCAGGACCAGGGTTAACAAGAGAGGCTCATTTCTTCTTGTTCAGTCTCAGCTGTTCTTTTCTAATCTGTCTTACATACACACAAACTACAAGGAGCTATGTATGCTAAGCTAGCAAGAGGAAAAATGGTGCAAAGAGGAATCTCTACCACATCTTTCACATGACTATTTACCCAATAATCAAATGGCAAGTAACTTATTTTTCTTAATGACCCAATGACCTGACACTTGAGACCTTGCATGTGGCCTCCACTTCCAACCCCAGACTACCCAAAAAAACCCAGAAGAAGATGAAGGAAGGGATACAAGAAGAAAGGGACAACGCCCTAGATCCTCCATTTTGTATCTCAAGTGCTAATATAAATAAATATTCAAACTTTTTCACCCTGTGACTAAACATGATTCTATCTAATTTACATACCCATACTGTTAGTCTCTCTACTTAACTTTACAATCTTTCTCCATGGTTTTAAGCTAAGCTCTCCTGGGTGTCAGAGCCTGTCAGCACAGATAAGGGGATATTTTCTGTGCCTCTGACTCCAACACTAGCCCATGAAGCCAAAATTTTATTAGAAATTATCCTGATTGTCTAGAATAGCTGGATGTTGAAGCAGAGATAATCTTAGGAGCTCAGAGTCAGAAGACCAAAATTGTTTGAAACTTTGGAAACTGAAACAAAATAGCTTAGAAAAGATCAGAGAGTAAGGTTGCTGAAAGATGATGATCAAAGAATTCTGTACTGCTGTGGGAGCAGTGGAAGATGACTGTGCTAGGGAGAGTTGTCATAGATATGTATATTTTTAGATGTATTAACAAAATGTGCTTTCAGATATGTTTTTAGATACAGACTAATAATTTACAAACCAGCCACTGTGACTATTCCTAATTGCCTGGGCATGATATTGCACAGGTTGTAACTCTGTCTTGAACAGATTGATGTGGATTAACCCAGCAACAGCCAGCAGAAAGATTACTGTCACCTTTTTCTTTCCTAACTCTGATGGGAATTTAATTTAATCAACCAGTACAATGCTTCCCAGATATTGTTCCAATCCAGTTTGATTAACAGCACCATTGTGCTAATTTAAATTATGGCATGGATCAAGGCAGATTTCAGAAACAGAACACTCAGGAACTATAGTGATAGCTTTACATTTATGGTTGTTAAAATTTCCAATTTTTAAGGATTTCTAGAAGTCAGTAAAGGAAGGCTATGGCCGCTGATGTCCATGGCGACTCTGAGATATTGAGCACTACCCTCTGGATATTGGTCTGTCCAACCAATTTCTTATCCACCTAACAGTCCAGTCACCAAACCCATCTCCCTCCAATCTAGAGAGACGGATGCTGTGGAGGATTGTGTCCAAGGCTTTACAGAAGTCCAGATAAATGACATCTGTAGCCCTTCCCTTGTCCACCCATGTAGTCACTCCATCACAGAAGGCCACTGATCCTTTTTTTCATATTTCAGGGGGTACTCTTAGCTAAGTAACTATATTCTTTATGCTACAATATTTTTGACAAATTGAATGGAATTATGAAATTTAAGAAATTGATGCAGGGCATAAAAATTCATGGAAAATTTAATGAAACTTTAAGCAGTTGTAAACCAGGCTGTTTAAATAAGTTAGTTTAGAAGGGAAACATTCATTAGAGACGCCATACATTATCAGGAGCGTGATTGCTTTCCATCACTTACACACTGGTGTATATCATGGGTGTCCCTAGGAAACTCCAGTGTCTAAGTGCCAAGACTATGAATATCTGGGAAAATTTTTTGCCTAAACATGCCTAAACATAGGTATGCAGTGTTACCGAGATGCTCTGGGTTTTACCAAGACATCTGTACAGGGCTGGCACACATGATATTGTATACCCAAGAGACACATCTTCTGGGAACACTTCAGGGGGTCCAAAATAGAGCTAGATTCCTATGTCTGATAAATCGAATCCTATGCCTTGGCAAGAAAGTCGGCAAAGTGCCTAGAGAGGTATTCAGCACAACAAATATAGAAGTTTGCACTGCTTGAGAGTGATTTGAACAGATGTCTTGACCTCACAGAATATAATTTAATCACCTAAATATGGGCAGTTAATGATATTTGTGTTGCAATAGGGAAGGTTTTCTGACTGCTGAGCCAGAGTGATCTGAATTGCTGTTTTATACACCAGTCCTGAGAGGATGCTTCAGATAACCAAGGATTTTCCACACAATGATGTCAAGCTGTAAATGTCTATAATCAAGAAATAAGGCTTTATTTGTTAAAACAGACTAAAATTCAAGTTATTTTAGAAAATAATTTAAACAGAATGAAGGGCTATTTTTGCAAGGCAATGTCATAGCACATAATGTCTGTAACTTGAAATCAGACAAAGTCAAACTAAGGTTATTCACCCAATTTCTGGCATGAGTAATCACAAGTAACACTGGAAAATTCTGTCAATAAATAATCTTGGTTCACTACATGTTCCTTTAAGATTTAATATATTTTGATTCATAGTAAACTGTGTTCTAATTCAGGTCCAGATACTGGACTTGAAGAACAAATAAATCCATTAGATTTAATTAGATAATGGAATTATTAATAAAATAATCAGCGTAGGTTATAGAATGCATATTTGGATTGTAACCCTGGGGCTTATAACAATTTCAGAGTTCAAGACTCATAGGAATGGTGTTAAAAGAGCTTGGGGATGTCTGAAAGCAAAGACACACCAGGGAATACAGTGTCAGCTTTGAAGCGAGTTCAAGAATTACATGTTTACAAAAAACAAAACAGCACTTGTTGGATTAACAACTTAAAAAAAGAAAGAAAATAATTTGTGTGTATTCATTCTCATTTATGTCTGATTGGAAAATGCTGCTACTTTCACTACTTGTGTATCACAGCTTCTATTTTCATTATGAATATCCCTAGAGTAAAAGTGACAACTCAGCAATAATGGGGTATTTCTTTCTCAAAATATAGAGGAAGACATCTGAAAAAATGTTATCAATAGCCTGCATAAACCACATGAACTACTCACTATATGTCACTTGTGAAATACTTCAGAAAAAGACAGTTTCCCTTTTATCGAGGGTGTCATTGACAGGAGACAACCAAAAGACTTTGTGGAACTTTGAAAATTCTTTCCAGTGGAGGTGTAGAAAGCCACATTGATCAGTTTTGTCTGTTCCTAGTGTTTATTATTTCTGATAGGAAAAAGTTGGTAAAAGACTTACAGGACTGTTTGTGTAAATGCCATCTTCTGTTTACTCTTTGGCTTTGACAGTCTCTGATTTCCGAGACACAAAGTGGCAATGTAGCAGGAAAGTTAGCTATTACTCACAGTCTGCTGTCAGTTTAAGCATTCACAACCTGTCACATCTTGTGAGAACTGAAGATGCAAATCAGTCTTTCTCTGCAGTGGCTCAAAGAACTGTGCCAGGTGGAATGTATTCCTTTATATGCTTGAGTTGCTTGAAAAGCAACATGAGTCTATTAATAAATGTTCATTGATAGCACTAATGATCTCCCCTCTACCACTGAGAAAATATAGAATACACAGTATCTAGAAATCTGCATTCACCTTAAGGAGACCTTTAAAATAAAGCCCAGTTAAATCAGAGAACTGTCTTACAAATTTACTTTTTTCTAAGTCAAAATTATATGGAAATTACCTTGTGCCTTTGCTCACTTCTTCAAAAGTGATTCAAAGATGACTTCAGTAATGTACCTTTGGTTTTATATTGCAAGTACCTTTTAGAGTCATAATTTTTTAAATAAATTGTCATTAATAGGTGTAAAAAGATATTTATATTTTTACATATCTGTTCATCTACCCTCACTTACTCATACAAATGTGCATATTTCTTTAGATCAGAGGATTTTAATATCTCATTTATGTACCAAGCACCTAACACAACTACCACTGATCTGAGGTTAGTCTTTTAGCAAAATGTAACATCTGAATAAATTTTCTAGTTTGAAGTATGAGAGTACGTGCAGTTTAATATCATTTTTTAATGTAAAAGACACTGGCTTATGCATATTAAAGATTCATCATCATTTTGATATGTAGCTTTGCAAGGTATTCTTTCTGATTTTATGAAGTGTTAATCCACTAACAATGGGTACAACAATGCCCCAAACTATAAGTGTGAAAATTTTCTTTTTTATTCTCTTATTTTTGTCATTTAGTGTCTGTATGACCCAATGCCATTCCATTTATGAGTTATTAATGAAGCAGAAAATAACTGATGTTTTAAAAAATCTGTGACAAAAAAGCAATGGCTTCTTTTCTCAGAGGGATGTCTACAACACTACTTCCACAATTCACACTAAAGACTCTCCTTTTATATTTTACTGTTTAGCTTCCAAATGCATAATTTACAAATTGAGTTGAGCTGTTCTCATTTAATCATCTGACCACCACACTTCCTCACTGGCTCTGTGGAGCATAACTCTGGACGTTTCTTATTTGACTTACATTCTGCATTATGTGATTTGTACATTTTTGCTATCAGGATTGTTGCACATTCCTTTTACTGCAAAAGAGAATAATTTAGACTTTATGATGGATAGGATTTAACGTAAGTGCATAAAAATGTTTCAGATCCATCTGTTTTCAAAGAATTTAAATTGTCACTTAAAAAAAATTGCAATGCTAACACTTTCCGTGATGTTCTAAGATAGTGAACACCATAGGTTATGGACAAGAAAGCACTGTATGTAATTAGACCTACCTCTAAATTTAAGCAGAATTAGCATGTAAATATGACAGCTAAAAAAATATTATGAAATTTTTGCTAGTACTAATTGAAGTTTATTTTCTTTCAACATGAATGTTTAGATTGTAAATAAAACTAAGGAAATAAAAATATGACTTTTTGAATGCACAGAAAAAGTGTTTTATCTTTGCAAATATTTTTGACAATTCAATTCTCATCACACCAAATGTGAGTGGGACTAAATTTCAGTGGCTTAATTAAAATATTGTTAGTTAAGTGATATCCCAACCATAAATTATTTTTACTATCCAATTTTATTTTTTAATATTGGGAACTGTCAAGTACTTTCTGAAAGCATTTTGCAGACATATGGCGCGGTACGCTTGTACCATTGAATGCCATCTGCTGTCTAGGCTTAAATATACACTAATTTTACTTTTAATTCATAATGAACAAGAAGAATGAATGTGACCCATGCACTGCAATTTGGATAAGTCATTGGCAGGTTTACTTTTAAGGCATAAAACATATTTGTAATTATAAAATGGCTATTTACAAGTTCCCAGGTGGGTAAGTAGCTATTAGTAACAAAAAATTGCATGCCAGCCCTTTATGCTCCCAACCACTGTACTGGGACAAAAACTAGAAAGATGAAAGTATGAGGCATTCCCTTACTAATAACTATATAAAATTTGTACAATTTTCATTGCCAAATTTAAACCTAAGAAAGACTTTAAAGCATTTGTTTTACATGTAAATGGAGATAAGAGTTGGGAACATACAGAAAGTCCAAGAAAAATTAATGTAGGCACATGCTCTAATTTATCATCTTTTACACCACAAGATGACAAATTATCCAGAGCAAGTCATGCTGACAACTTTGACCCATATCCAGAAAAAAACCTTAATGACATAGTAAATGCATCAATTGTGAGTGATTTGTTAAGCATTTGATGGGGAATCACAGTGGTGAGATGTATGGTTAAGATGTATGGTTGTGTCTTCACTGAAAATAGTGACAGACCAAATCTTACGAGGAGGAGCTGAGACCCAGGGTTGTTTAATCTGGAGAAAGGGAAACTTAAAGTACATTTTATCACTCTGCAACTACATGAAGGGAAGCTGTAGCAAGGTGGTGTTCCTCCTCTTTTCTCTGGTAACACATGAAGGAACTAGGTGAAACAGCCTCAAGCTGCAACAGGGGAGGTTTAGATTAGATATCAGGAAAAAAATTCTTCATCAAAGGAGTTTTCAAGCACCAGAACAGGCTGTGCAGGGAAGTGGTGGAGTCAACAATCTCTTGAGGTATTTATTGGGCGTGTAGATGTGGCACTAGGGACATGGTTTAATGATAGATTGGACAGTGTCAGGTTTACAGTTGAATTCATGATCTTAAAGAACTTTTTCAGCCTAAATGATTATTAAAAAGTAATAAGTATTAAAAAAAAATTCTCCCAAATTAATCTGGACAAAAATCTTAGAATGTTTAAAATCATAGCTATGTCTTGCTAAACTGCAATGTACTTAATAAGGAAGAAATACTGCTGTTCATGTAACTAATGGGACTTGTATAGAAATAGATGTTTTCTGTCTTTAGTGTCTTGCCTGAATATTGCTTTTACTCCTCTTTGCATTGAAAATTAACTAACTTAGTCATACTGTTTTTGTTGTATTTCTGGCTGGCTTTCTGCTTTCTCCTAGCAATTTATTCAGTCATTAGTGGCTATGAAATTTAACAGAAGGATTTAACTTTTGAGGCTGTGCCTGTGCTGATTTTCTTAGGAGAAAATCCTGTGTCTTGGAAATTATTCATTTCAGGGGAATTTCTACACTGCGGTCTCATGGTTTGTTGTGTACTTCATTTGTGGCATACCCTCATGTCATAAGTTTAGGAAAGAGGAGAGAAAAGACTGGGCAGTGTATTGTTGATACTTAATTGCTGGTGTGCAACATCTGTAACCCTCCTTACATAGGTTATCACAGAGGTTCTACCAACATCACTGAAGGGCTTGACTTTGGCCAGCAGAAAATCCATCTTGTAGCCCTCTGGAACCATCTCTTAACGACATGAGGAAGGGTTCTGATGTCATCCTACTGTTGTTTTTGTTATACTGTATACCTGTACAGGCAGCAGTATCATTCCTTGGATGAACATAATCCTGAGTTTCACCAGACATGGATGTACTTTGTTTCAGTGTTCTGTGAGAACAAAGCTGTAACATAGAAAAATGTATGAGCCAGTCCTTTGGGATATCTGTGGGTGAGGTTTTGCTCGTAGCTTGCTAGGCATCTGAACACTAGCCAAGGTTAACCCATCAAAACAGAAACAGTACTTTAAAGTCAAACAGGTGGTGCTGTGGCCAAGATATTAATATTGTCCAAAATAGGAGGGTAATTTCTTTGACAAGAATCCTGTCTAGTCCTGTAGATTGCATGGTTACTATAGGCCAGATGACTTTGGAAGTATTTATTTTTTGCATAGCCTTTATTTAAAAGTAATATAGTTTGTCCACTCATAAACATGACTGTGACATAATTAAAGTACTGTAAGTGGGTAAATTTAGAAGACTTAAAAAGTGCATTTCTGATTCAAATTGAAACAAATCTAGAGATTCCTAGAATAGTTTATGCCTCACTTTTTCCATTAGTGTAAATGCTTGTGTAGATTCCTGGTTAAATAAACAATTCAGGGCATCATTAGAAAAGTGGTTGCTGATTCTAATCTGCATATAAGCAAGCTGGGTAACATGAAGTTCCACCTAAGTTAAATAAATGCCTATATTACTTCAACTTTATGATTGAAGCAAATATTTTTCTTAAATAAAGTTGATATATATTTTATGAAAATGAGTACTGAAGTCTTAATCCTGAGCTGTGTTTTTCCTTTACCAGAATAAAAGTACTTCTGAAGAATAAATATGAGCTGGTTTGAATTAAAAAATATATTAAAAACATTAATGAAAAGTTTACTAGAAGTAGATACAACTCATTTTTCAGGAGATGAAGTAGCTAAATTTTCATTTATTCAGATCTAATTTATTTTTTTTGTGTATTGTAAGATACCAAGCACTGTCTAAATGAAGATTTTTTTTCCACATAAATGCAAAGATTTATGGCTTTAAATTCAGAAGCCTGATAAATTAATAGTACTCCAGGCTCACTTTACAGTCAGAAGAAAGAAATAAAAAAATCTCCAGAGGGACACGCCATATAAGATCCAAATTGCTTTCAGGAGATGCTTCACTCTTTTTATTGATTATATAAAGAGCCTTGACACTTCTATAATGGGAAGGATGAATCTGAACTACAATAACTAGTGGTCTTCTTTAAGTTGAATTAGCTGAACTTCCAGGTTTTTTTCATATTCTTTTTTTGATCGCTATTTTGCCTTTTTTCATTACTATTTTCATCCTTCCACTTTTTACAGTAACTGTGCCTGTAAGTTAAGAATGACTAGTGTCTTCTTTTTGACTAAGTAGATCAGGTTGCTCAAAACCCCATATAACATGGCTCCAGGGACAGGGCATCCATGACTCATCTGAGCAACCTGTCCCCTGCCTACACCTTCACAATGAAGAATTTCTTCCTAATATCTAATTCAAAACTATTCTTTTCAATTCAAATCCTTTCTCACGTTTCCTGGCACTACATGCTCTTGTAAAGTCTCCCTCCCTCTTTCTTGTAGACTGAGACACAGGAAGGCTGCAATTAGGGCACCTTGAAGTATTCTCATTTCCAGGCTGAACAAGCCCAATTGTCTCAGACTTCCCTCGTAAATGAGATGCTCGTCCCTCTAACCATCTTGGTGGCAACCCCTTCACCTTTCCTTCTTCATCTGCTCCTTTTGAACAGCCATTGATAGTCACGGTTCATCATGGGATTCATTCCACCAAGTTTCAGTAAGGGCAACAAGGTTATAGCTTTCTACAAGAAGTTGGCTTCCAGCTCTTTCTGTTTGTTGCTCATGCTGCATGCATTGGTGTAAAATCACTGCAGCTGGGCTATTGGCCACATTGCTTTCCTAGAGGATCCCCTCTTTAGTCCTTCAAAATATTTCCCTGATGTTTTCCTGTTGGCTTCTGTCACCAGATGAGTCCCTGGCTCATCTCCACAAGACTGCAAGGATGCTCAAGTGTGGCAAGCACTTTTCAGAGCCACTGGCAGAAGGCCGTCAATAGCATCCCATCACTCTAACCTTTGCACTCATCTCCCACAGCTTGCCAGGGACAAACCTGGTATCATCCCACTCTCCTGTCACATTTAGTTTAAAGCTCTGCCAATGACCTCTGCTAGTTCCTGAGCAAAGGCTTTCCCCTCTTTCTGAGAAAGGTGAGTCCTGTCTGATGACAGGATGCCTGGTGCTGCACAGATCATTCCATTGTCAAAAAACCTCCAACTTTGGTAGTGACACCAGCCATGGAGCCATGTAGATTCACCCCATGTGTTTCTTCTAATGTTGATGCCTTCAACTGGAAGTACAGAAGAGAATAAAGCTTGTGCCCTAGAATCCGTTATCAACCATCCCAAGGCCCTAAATTCCTTTTTGATTGCCCTCAACTAAGTGTTGCGACTTCATCACTCACTTGCTGTGTGGAAGATCAGACATGGGTAGTAGTCTGAGGGCTGCACCAGTCTAGAAAGTTTTCTGGAGACATCAAATCTTTTGATATAATTCAAATAGTTAAATAAATAAATATATTTTTCTCTATTCTTTGACTACCAATAATACATTTTTATAGTGTCTTCATCATAAATCTTTCTTGGAGCATATGACCAAAGATGTAGGTTTCCCTCCATTTTAGTATGTAAAAAGATGTGGCACATCATTTACCAAGTATTTTATTTTGTATTCTATAATATGTCCACTAAATGTTAATGATCTAAATGCTTTTTTTTTCAGAGAAATTCACCCTTTATAATAGGATGGGCAAAATTTTATGATGGCCTAGACCATCTCTGTATTTAGAACACACTGAACTCTGAGAATATCAACAGATTCAGTCATCATGGGCTTTGAAATTTGACTTTGTTCATCACAGGTTTCAACTACTATGTTAGCACTTTGTCTTAAACTTTACTGCCAGCCTTTTTAATCAGCATAAAGTATTGTAATCAATACCTACCCAATGCTGTAGAGGTTTAGACACTTTTAGGCTGCCTAGCCAATAAGCTTCACATAACATTGGAGCAGCTCATTATCTATACTGTTTTTATTCCCAAATGTCACATGTGAAGTAAAGCATTCTTATTTCCATATCCAAAGAAGCTAATGGAGACACTCATCGAGAACTTAAAAGCTAAATTCAGCTGCCTAAACATGATGACAGTTAAAGAAAAACATATCATGACAGTCCATGCCTGAATAGTTAGCGTGGTTAGAGCACTTGGAGAGCAGGCATACTGAAATCTGGGATGATTCAGACTCATATCTTGAAAGAGTGGATGAACCTCTGTTCTAATTAATATGCTAATACAGTACTTCTCTGCTTAATTTATATCCCCATGAAAGCAAAAATCATGGCTTCAGGAAGCCTGTGTCTCTATCTTACTGATTTCACTTAATCTTACAAAAAGAGCTTCCAGTGCCTTTATTTTGTTAATTTATTGTATGAAATCAATTAAGTTGCAGTTTTTATTACGTTATGATGTAGAATCATGAATATTTATCATAGATATGATTAAAAATTTTGGACAGCAAAAACAAGAAATCCTGAAAGAGAGAACTGTTGGATAAGATTCAGACAAATCTTTGCCACAGTATAGGTGTGGAGGAGAATGAAATATTAGAAAACAGTTTTGAGAGGAAAATAAGAGAGAAATTAATGAGAATATTGAATATGAGGACTGAAAACTGGGAAAAGAAGGGCTAAGAAAATGAATAAAAAAATTATTCTTCTATAATGGAGAGAACGCAGAAGGAAAAAAACCCAAAAAACCTAAAGCCCAAGAAGTTCTTTACACCATATACGGTTTTTTTTATGTTTTGTATGTGACAATGGCACCACAGATTTGGCAAGAAATAACTTAAAGATAAGGGTCATGAGAGAGTCACAGAGTTGAGGTTGGAAGGAGCCTCTGGAAGTCATCTTGTCTGCCTCCATGCTCTGGCAATTTACCTAGAGCAGGCTGCCCATCATCAGTTGCAAACTTGCTGATGATTTGCTTCTCCCCACTAACCACATCAATAAGGAAGCTGCTAAACAGCACTGGAGCCAGTATTCAGCCTTGGGATAAATACCTACTTACTGGCCTTTCAACTAGGCATTGCTCTACTGATCATCACCCTCTTGTCCCAGTTTCCAGTCTTTATACAGCCTACCTGCTGATCTGGCCCACACAACAGTTTGAGAATCTTAGGAGAGACAAAGGCTTTACTAAAGTCCAGGTAGACAGTAACATCTGTCCTTGTTCCAATTCTTCTAGAGCACCAAGAGGCTTGGGGCCATGACCACTTTCCTGGGAAGCTTTTTCTAGCACTTGACCACCCTCTCAGTGGTGGTACTAGACAGAGCCATAAGCCATTCCCTCACATTCTCTCACTGGACAAAAGAGAAAAAAGAACAAACAAAAAACCAAAAAACAACAAAATAAAAACATCCATTGTCTTTTCATTCACCAGATGAATAAACTTTTCATAAAAGGATAGTGAGTTAATAAGTCATGATTTTTGATTTGTGAACCCAAGTTGTCTTTGATCAATGGCTGTGTTGTCTTCCAGTGCTTTTCAGTAACTTCCAGAATAATTCTATCCATAATTTTACTAAGCACAGAAGTGAATCTGAAAGTCTTATGATTACCAGGATCTTCTTGTTTTTGAAAACTGGAAAGAAAAGGCTGTTTTCCAGCTTCCATTTGAATGGGACCCCTCTAGTTTTTCAAAACAGTACTTCTGAGTCCAGAATCTCTTATCTGTTGTATAGGTGCACCTGGGAAGGCAAGGTAGATGTCCAGAGACAGCAAAATATGGTGCCACCAGTCAAACATCATCCTTTCAGAATTCTGGATACTCCTCAACCTGTTTCAGTTTTTTCTTCTGTCTGGGCACATCTCTCAGTAATTTTTTCTGCTGCCCTCAGACACAAGTAGAAACCTCAGGTACACTCTGAATCCGTAAACTTGGATAGCTGCTTCCCTTGTGAGTTTTTTCTGGGCAGATGCACTGGGTGCTAGTACCACAGGAAGCACAGAAGAAATTCTATTGTGTGTCACCATTATTACAGCTTCCTGTGGGGAGATTATGGCTGGGGGCAAGACTGAGATCGGGCAATCTGGTTGGTGAGGCCACAGACTTCCAGCATCTTTGCTGTTCTTCAGCAGATTGTCATCCTTGTTGCTACTAGGTCTCTCCACACACACAGCCCAAGTGGTTCAGAAACCCCCTCAGACACTCCCCTCCAAGGTACATCATAAGCCTCACATGCCTCTCAGCACATGGTAACTGCTGTTGCTAATCTGGGCATTACTTGGCTTGACCTGTGATCCAGGCATGATGTCTGATTTCTATCATCAGGATTTGTGCATCTTCTAATGATGAGGCTGCACCAGAGGACATTAGTAGTAGATAATGGAAGAAATAAACCCAAACAAAAATACAAAGCATAGAAAAACCCAACCTAACAAATAAACAAACAAACCACTACAAGGATTTTTTTCATGGCCCGGGAGTTTAGATATTTTCATAGTTTGACTGATGCCTTAACATTTTAGCCTTTATTTTTTTTGTATCCTGTACTGCATTAGTGCATAGCTCTAAACTCCATATGAAGTCTCAGCTACTGTCTACACATCTTGTTCAGACAAAAATAATTCTTTTAGGTATGAAACTCAAGGACACCCTAAAGCTTTGTGCTCTGAAAAGTATAAACAAAAGTGAATTGGGGAAGTGCAAACTGGGGGAATATGACTTCATTACCTGAAGATTTAATTGGAGAATTAATCCCTGATATGCAAATAGACCAAACTAATCTGTGTCTGAAAGACTCATGGCCATTGTCATGTTGGGTGTAGCCCCTTCGGGAGGCTTTGTCTGACCTTAATGTACCAGAAGGCCCTTCAATAAATATGTCCACTTTTTATCCTTTTAACTTTGTCTGGTCTCTGTTTCTAGGTAAGCCAGAAACAGGCATCATAAACCCAACCAACATCCAAGCCCTTTGCGACTGCTTGCTCCCTCCACCAGCAACAGGATATGGGTGAGAATCAGAAAGGTAAAAGCTAGAAAATTCATGGTTTGAGATAAAGAGAGTTTAGCAGGGGAAGCAAAAGTCTCACACACAAGCAAAGCAAAGCAAGGAATTATTTCACTGCTTCTCATGAGCAGGCAGATGATCAGCTATCTCCAGGACATCAGGGTCCTATGACATGCAAAGTCTACTTGGGAAGACAAACACCATCTCTCCTCCTTCCTCCTCCTAGCTTTATATATTGAGCATGATGTCATTTGATCTGGAATACCCCTAGATCAGTTTGGGTCACCTCTCCTGGCTGTATCTCCTCCCAAATTTGGATACCCAAATTCTTTACCAGCGTATTAGTATGAAAAGCAGAAAAGACCTTGGCTCTGTATAAGCCCTGCTCAGCAATCAAAAGAAATCTTTATATTATCAACCCTTTGTTCAGCACATAACCAAAACACAGTCCCATACAACCACTATAAAGTAAATAACTCTACCTCAGCCAAAACCAGCACAGGCACCTTTCTAGTGTGTGGAGGATGTAGGCTCAAACTCCCTCAAGAAAATATCTAGCATCTCAATTAACTTCCATTAATCTATTGTCTACAAAGTAATCACAAGCTTGGCTGTAGCCCCAACCACATCTATCATCTGTCTCTCCAGAATGGTCACGTGTGACTACAGTTAGATATTCAAGGAGCTTTCTGACTAAATAAGAAAATGTTCAATGAAATTAGAGGAATACTGGGAGGTTTTGAAAAGAAGACAGACCAAATCACTATTTGGATTTAGCCATCTAAAACCACACTAAATTGGATAGGGTTTAAGCAGTTTTAAACCTTGAGTTATTACATGATTGAATTACTAGTTGTCATAAACACTGGCAGCTGGCCAAATTGAAAAATATGATGATAACTTGATTTGTTCCACTTTTAACAGCTCATTACAGCATGAGAAATGAAACAGACATATTATTCCCTGTCACAGATGGTATGCACAAGTTTAAATTAGTATTTCTTAAAGTGATATAATTCCTTTTATCTATACTTTCTTTTTATTTTACAAAAAGAGGCAGGTGACTGACAATTTTTAAAAGAAAATGGCTTAAGTCTTCTCACCTTCTTAAAATGGCTATATTCAAAAAAGAAAATTCATGCTTTAGGAAGATGTTTTAAAAATATTTCTTATAACAAAGAAGGAAAAAACCCTAAGATTGTAATTTTTAGGTAATTTCAGTTTGAAAATAGTTGAAAGTGGCTATCACATTTTACAAGTCATAGGACTGTTGCTGAACACTTACAGATCAACCATATAATTACCTGAAAATAATTGTTAGCAGATGTGCTGTCAATCAATGTTCTAATTTTTTTATTTTACAAAAAATTTAGATTATGACTCATATTTTTATTCCTAATTTGCTAGTTACTCCTTTCTAAAGAAGAGTAAGTTTATGCCAGATTCCTTGTTTCTCCTAACTTCAAAAGGATATGGAGGATATTCTGTAAAAAGAGAGTAAAGGATGTTTGCAAACCAGTGAAATTTATATATGCTCATTAATTCTCTTCCTCTGTTAGTCTCCTCTCTTTTTCTTATTTTCTCAGATTATATTGCATAATTTCACTGTAGTTTAATAGTTTAGCCCAACTATAGACTGATTTTTTTATGGAAACCAGCATCATAGACAAACACATTGAAAGGCAATTTCTAATTCATTTGCTTTTGCAGTAGCACTTTGTTCCATGAGTTGTTTTCCTGGGTTAAATTCTGGACAGCTAGCTTTGGCCACAGTCCAGCTGAGTGTCTATTAAACCCTTTTAACTTAAATTTAGGGGAGAAAAACAATTGGTAGAATGAAGGTTTCTAAAGAATGAATTGCTAAAACTTTAGATAGACAAAATGCTGGAGGAGAAAATTCATCTGCACCAATTCTGAACCTCTGAAATATGGATGTGTGATCCAAGCTAGCAGATCAAATCTTCACTATTACTAGTGGAGAGAAAAAGTGCAACTGCAGTGCATAAAAATAGGTGCCTACTGTCACTTGAGGTACTGTGACATATGTTGGCCTCCAAGTTTCTACTTCAGCAGGGTGCAGATCTCATTTAAGCGCTGAGCCATACAGCTTAGTCCTATTCAGGTGTACTGCACAGCCTAGAGAATCACAAACCACATCAGGCACTCCTGTGTGAGCAGCTGAGCAGACCAGCTGGTTTACACTCCAAATCTGATTTTGATCTAGCAACAGAGATTTCTACTTACAGATACATTTCTAGATAAAGCATATAAACATATATATATATATAAATTTTATACTCATAGTCAATGTATACGTTATAGTTATTTTACAGAGAATGTTATGTTACACTTAAAACATATTATGGACAGACAAAATTTAATATATAATGCTTAGACAAATTAGGTCAAATTTAAAATGCATTCATTAAACATTGTGATTAAGATATTTCATTGGGCTTATATGGCAAGATCTTGGTAGCAGGGGCTTTTGTGAGAAGAGATCAGGAGCTGTCCCCTTGTCAGACACAGCCTCTTCCATCTGTCTCCAAAATAGACTGGCTACTGGCCAAAGGAGAACCAACCAATGATACTAGTGGTGCCTCTGCAAGAACATATTCAGGAAAGGGTAAAAAACTGTGCAGCAGCTGTGAGAAAGCTGAATGTGTAAACCTGAGAGAAACAGCCCCTTCAGACACACCAAGACCAGTGAAGGCAGGGGGGGACATGCTCCAGGTAGAAAAATTCCTTTGCAGCCCATGGAGAAGACCATGGCAACATAAAAGTCCCTCAGCAGCCAATGAGGACTGTGATGAAGCAGATATCCCCCTGCATCCAGGACTCCACACTGGAGCAGGTGGATACACACTGAAGTAAACGGCAGCCTGTGGAGAGATGGTACCAGAGCAGGCTCCTTAGCGAAGAAGATAGAAGGGTTAGGTGTGAAGTGGAGCATGGGAAGAAGGAAAGGGTAGAAGGAAGGTAGTTTTAGCTTTGTTTTATTTTTCACTATCCTATTCTGTCAAAATTAATTGCCAAAAAATTAGATTAATTTCCTCAGGTGAAGATGATTTTGCCTCTAACAGCAATTGGTGAGTGATCTCACTGTTGCTTTTAATCACATTTTTTCAATGTGTCTTGATGAGAAGAGGGAATGATGAAAAGTCTTAGTGAGCACCTGGCTGGTAGCAAAGGACAATCCCCCACATATGTTTTTCAGATAAAAAATTGTTTTTTTCTGAGATGGAGCTTAAATATAACTTCCTGTGAAGTTAAAATCTGGCATACTATTACATGAACTAATATATGGAATCTTCCTTAACACATGATGTTAATTCTGTAATAAGTTCTTATCAGACAAATAAAGTAAACTAAGAGTTCCTCCTTTAATAATTCAGAGCACTTTTTTTGTTAAGTAGAGAATATTTTTATAGTAAGTTTTAGAAATTATGTATAGACAACATGATATAGTATCTGAGCTACACTTAAGGCCAAAAGTTAGATGTCACCTTTTCTCATGAATTAATGCAAACTCTGCTTGTTATAAACAGGATGAAAATAATCAGCATAGCTGAAACATAAGGCTGCTGGTTTTGAAGATAATAATAGTTTACAGCTGTATAGTTCTTTTATTCATGAAGATTGGTCCTATTGAAATGGAATTGTTATCTTAAATTGCAGAGGAGTTTTTAGCCTACTATATTTTCAGGTAGATCTGTTTTTGAGACTGATGTTTTCTCCTCTCAAAGGAGGCTGATTTTTCCTTCTCTGTGCTGATGGGTGTTGGGATCAATTATCTTCAGCCTGGTGCCAGCAATGCTGCAGGGGTGCCTGTGCCCAGTCCCATTCCCAGTGCAATGGGTCTGTCTCCTGGGTGGGGCCCTTGGACCTGCATTAAAACCTGTCTCTGGCCTCAGCTCTGGACCCAGCTCTATCCCACTCTACTGACAGGCCACCCCCAGCCTCCCTTGGGCCCTGGTTCATCCCTTTACTTTGGAGCTGTGGGGCTTCACCCTGGTCAATGAAGACAATATCTGTGCCAGGTCGCCCTCAGCTCCCATCTGATTATATCCCTTGGAGCAGCCCTTGCTTTGCACCATTTAACAAAAAGAAATAAAAAATGTGTATCTTTGTGATGGGTTAGGAAGAACCCAGTCAAAAACTAATCAATAAGGTATCAGTTCATGCTGAAGAGTTTCTGTGTTTTACAGAGCAGCATACAATTTCCCTGTGGAAAAATGACTCAAGAAAGTAGAAATGTGTTAAATAAATAACTAAATAAATAAATGTAGGTAATTTTTATAGGTAGGTGTTAGTTGAAACACTTACAAATTTTTGTACTGCATTGTATTCTTCCTGCAGCAAAATAAGGTGAACCTAGGAAAATAGTTTACATCCTCTGATACAGCAAACTAACTCTTGATACCTGAGTGGCTTACTCAGAACTCAAGAAATAATAGAGGGAGGTCAGCAATGCCCCAAAATATGTGTTTGAACAGACCATTATTTAGAACAATATCAGTGTTAGATCTGAGAAAGGAGCAGGGGGATGCAGAAAATCATAAAGAAATGTTCAGAGAATAGAACAGCCTTGTCTTCAGGCTAACACACTCACTCTCTTGTAAAAAGGACTTGAAGGAATGTCTCTAAACGGACAGTAAATCGTGGTTTTAATGTTCTCCTCTGGAAAGTGGTAATACATGCCTTTACACTGGTGATATCTGCCAAAAGACAGAAACATTTTTGATTTTGTTATTGAGCTTATACATATTTAGGTTTGAAAAGCAAGCAAGCTACATCAACCACATTCAAAAGTGAATGGATTTTAGCAACATTGGAACATTCTGCCAGTAAATAACAGAGATGCATTTTGTGATGCCTAGTTGATGACTTCATAACAATAACAACAGAAATTGTTGAAACTATAGGACACTGGATGCAAAATATTTGCTGGAAAGAGCTGCCTTTGGTTGGTGAAATATTTTTATTTATGAAAAAAGCTGAAGGATATTCCATATATCAACAACATCGAAATTCATTTGCTGATTAGGAAAAAGGTGATACTAGCACCATTTTATGAGTTAGTCATTGAGAATTGCAACAGAAATTGTGACATATTGAATCTGAATGAAATCATCAATGCCAGAGAGAAAGAAAACGCAGATGTTGATGACCATAATGGGAAAACGTCTAATTACAAACAAAGAAAAGAAAATTAGCTTGAATTTTAGATGGTTCAGGAATGGAGCAGATAGACATCTGAAAGTGCAAATACATGTTTCTGTCTGTTTGTGTCTATTTGGACCTGGTCCTGGTCAGTGCCATGGGTTTATAATATTACTGTCCAAATCTGATCTGCAGCAGTAACCACAATCCACTTAGAATCAAGGTCTTTCAAGGATTACCAAAAGCCAGAAACCTTTATATCTGTTGTGTTTAAATTTGAAGAAAAAGTGTGAATTACACAAAAATTATGAAGCTTACAAAAATGATAAAGAAAGCATAGGAAAAGATAAAACATTTTCAAATTTCAAGAGCTTTCAAAAAATACTGTACTTGAGGATCAAAAGCAATTTATAGTACTTCAGGATAAAGTCTAAAAAGACATGTTGAGGAAAACATTCTTTCTAAATAGCAGGGAGGGGAAATTAATAAATTCAGGAAAAAAAATTCCTAAAAGTTCTAAAAAATTTGTCAGGTTAAATCTGAAAACACAGTAAGTCAGTACAAAAAGCATCATTGAGGAAATACTAGAAGAATGCACGAATAAAAACAGTAAGGCATTCTTCAGGTAGATCAGGTGAACAAAGCTTGATGGGAACTTTATAAGTTCAGTAGAGGATCAAAACCTTAGATGAGCATTCAGGGAAGATAATATTGGAGCTGGAAGGTAAAAGGATTTCTCTTACGTCTTTACTCACAGTGAACAAGACAGAAAGCTTCACCACTTTGGCAAGTTTTTCTTTTTCTTTTTTATCTTGGGGGAGAAGGGCTGCAAACAGCTTTCTGTAAACATATGGCATCTACTCCAAACCCTATAGGAAGTGAAAGATTAAATATCTGAATAATTAATTGCATTTTACATTAGGTTATGCAATAAAAATTCATCTGCACACCCATAAAAGAAGCACAGAGAAAGAATGGCAGATGGAAGAGCTCAAATAATTCATTGCTCTGGCTGCTTCTAAGCTAATTGCAGAAGGCACAAGCCTTTCAAAGATCGATCTTTATAAGCCCAGATAAGTACAGGGGGAAAAAAGCAGGTGGGAACCCAAATTTCCCAGATTTCCAGTAAAAAAGGATGAAATCAGTTCTGCAGAGAAGGACTTAATGACACTTCTGGATGAAAAATTGGACATTAGGCTGTAATGTGGACTTGCAGCCCAGAAAGACAACTACCCTGAGCATCCTAGGAAGCAGTGTGGCAAGCAGGTCAAGGGATGATATTCCCCTCTACTCCTCTCCTGTGAGATCCTACTTAGAATATTGTATCCCGCTCTGGGACTTCCAACAAAAGGACATGGACTTATTGGATTAAGTCAAGGAGAGGGCCACAAAAGCAATCAGAAGGCTGGGACAACTTGCCTATGAAGAAAGGCTGAAAGAATGGGGATTTTTTAGGTTAGAGAAAAAAAAGCTCTGAAGAGAATTCATTGAAGGCTAACTGAAGCTTTTCAATACTTAAAGGACACTTAAAAGAAAACTTTTTACCTGTATTCACAGAATGATTGCAAATTGCTTTAAAATTAATATGGTTAGGTTTAAATTTGACATTAGAAAAAAATTGTTTAAAATGAAGGGAGGAAATACTGGAATAAGTTGACCAGTGAAGTTATGAATGCTACATCACTGGAATTGTTCGAAGTTAGTTTGTATGGGGCTTTGAGTAATCAGACAGTGCAAGATGTCTCTGCTTTTGATTGGGAGTTTGGACTAGATGACCTTTCAAGGTTCTCTGCAACCCAGACAATGACTGTGATTCTATGATTCTTGTGCCTGACTATTCAGTATAACTCCAAAAGTTACAAAAACTGGTAAATACTGAAGTGGAAAAAAAAAAGCTCCTATTGAAGCAGCAGGATGAAGCCAAGTATGAAGAACTGCAGAATAATTTTGGAATACCAACTAGGTACTAAAAAAATAGTAGATAAAAGTAAATTAAGAAAAGTGTAAAGTGATGTAGAAAATCCCATATTTTTATGAAGTCATTGATTCTAATTGAATGATTACACACTAAATGAGGTCTTGACATTATAATTGTCGTATACAAAATAAAAGTACAGTAGTTCTTAAAAGATTTACATGCTAAGAATTGTTAGAGAATTAATTCAGAAGACAAAATGAATGAGTTTTACACTATTTTAAAATCTATAGCATAACTGAAGACCCGTGTCTATGGAAGTATGAAAAGGGTGATGACTTAAAATATCTTCCATATGAAAAATCAGTAAATTCATGTTAAATATAAAGTTATACTTAATCTGTAAAATATCTAAAGGGAGTGCATAGAGGAGGGAGAATTTGCAGTATTTAGAAAATTAGTGACATGTCTATTTTGTTTAAGAGTATGATGTATAAGTTTCCTGTTACAAGAACTTAGAGGTTTCTAGTGGAACTAGAACCCTCATCTTTAAAAAAGATAAACAGAACCATAAGCTAGGAAGATGAGATAAACTAAAAAACATGTAATAGGTCACATATATCTATCAAATAAGAATTGAAGGTAAAAATAAAAAGTATTTCCTCTCAGAAGGAAGATGTGGATGCCAAAAAAGGATTTTTTAAAAATATATAATTAGGACCATTGAACTCTGATCAAAACCAGTAAATTTAACATAATTCATTGTTCTTTATCAACACCATAGGTTATCCATAATGAAAATATTTGCTGGTGCTGTTAAGTAGATAGCTCTAAAGGAAGTTTACCCTTCAGGAGTCTAGGCATTCTAGATAGAAATCTGTCTTTAGGTAAAAGAAAGAGAAGAGAGATACTTCCAATGTATTTCTCCTAATCTAAGAAAGATACTCACTAAAGGTAAGTTAGACTCTGTCTTAGATGAATAGCTTTATGATAGCTAAAGATGACCTAAACTAATATATGTCTTAGTAGCTGAAAGTTACTGAATACTCCAATTTCTTTTAGTAATAAAATGTAAGCTGTAAAACCACTTTTGTGTTTTGAGACTCTTATCTACTTCTAACTTTACAAAATTTGAAACATTTAAATGGAAAATGGATGTCAGTAAAACCTGATTTGGTTAATGAGTTGTCCTATTGGAGTCAAAACCATAAAATCTCTAGAGTTTCTTTCACAAGATACCAAATGAATTCAAATTGCAGAACTCAATAATTCCTGTTGAGAAAATAATAAATTGAATTTGTATCTGCATTGCTTTTTCCATGTATTAAAAAAATAACAACATTGACTGAGGTGTCTGTGCAGTGCTGGAATATAATTCTGTTCACGCTTTGAAACTGATTTCACTGAATTTGGAAATTTAATTGCCAACTTGTTAGTTACTACCTTAAGGCAGAGGTTGTCTATTAAGTAGACAGTGAAGGAAGCAGACGTTTATTAGTTGTTACTTAACCTGAGCAGTGTTATTATTTAAAAGACTGGAAAAAAAGAAAACAATGCCTTTAGTAAGATTAATTGGAACATGTTATCTCCCTTGGGCTCACATTAATGCCACCAAGCAACTTTCGAATTAGTAAAAAAGAATCTTTCCAGGCAAAACACAATATAAGCTCATATTCTTACTTCATTGGATTTATACTATGAGTTCATATGTTGATATCTGTTGATATGTCAGCAACTGTGGGTGTGTATTGTATATGTGAGTGTACAGGAATTAAAAAAATGTACTGGTTCACAGCATCACAGAATGGGTCAGGTTGGAAGGAACCAAAATGGGTCCAGTGGCCCAATCTCCTTCCTCAAGCAGGGCCATCCCAGAGCACATTGAGCAAGATTGTGTCCAGTGAGGGAGACTCCACAGCCTCCCTAGACAATGTGTTCCAGTGGGTGATCACTCACACAGTAAATAAGTCATATTCAGGTCTAATGTTGTGTACATCTGTTCCTCCCTGTTGTCTCTTTTCCTACTGCTTGGTGCTAGTGGGAAGAGTCTGTCTCCACTCTCTTCAGCTGGAAAATGTCTGACCAGTTCAAAGGAATAAGAAAGGGAATTCAGCAGAAGAGATTTTCTGGCTACCACAGATTCTCTGTATATGTTTTCATGTATTTAGTGTATTATTATTGCATATTTATTGCATATTATTTCATGTCTTATGTATCCTATCAATACACACATGAAAGTTGTGGTTTAACCCAGTCAACAACTCAGCTCCATACATATCCTTGTTCAATCTCCTACAGTGGTATAGGGAAGAGATCAGAAGTGTAAAAGTGCAAACAGTCATGAATTGAGATAAAGACAATTTGGTAAAGCAAAAGATGGCTATACTAGAAAAAGGAAAAAAATTAATTCACTACTTCCCATTGGCAGGTAGATACTCAGCCGTTTGAGAAAAGATTGGTTTTATCATGAGTTAA
Source organism: Anthoscopus minutus (assembly GCA_013399455.1). Classification (NCBI taxonomy): domain Eukaryota; kingdom Metazoa; phylum Chordata; class Aves; order Passeriformes; family Paridae; genus Anthoscopus; species Anthoscopus minutus. The sequence goes on along the minus strand of VWYI01016769.1, from coordinate 45,532 downwards.
CAGCTACTTGGATGGACAAATGTCATAAATACAAATGTTATCCTCTTTCTTTTTCTTTCCCCAAATTTTATTGCTGAGCATGACATCATGTGGTGTGGGATATCCCTTTGATCTGTTGGGAGCAATTATCCTTCTTTGTGCAGCCCTAGCCTACTGAGGGATTAACTGAGAAGCAGAAACATGCCTCATTCAGCGTAAGTGCTGCTCAGCAATAGTTAAAACATTGGTGTATTATCAACACTGTTTTGGTCACAAATCCTAAATACTGCACCATACAGGACTCTGTGAAGAAAATTACCTCAGCCAAAACCAATGCAAAAATGACAGGATGTACCTTCAACACACCTTCAGGACACCATAACTATTGACACTAGATGGGGTGCACCTGGCCAAATGGGATAAGAGTGTTATGGGAAGCAAAATGGCTGCAATCATTAGCAACATTTTAAACTATATCTGGCAGGCAAAAGCAGTGACAGAGAAGAACCAGAAAACATCAACACTTAAGGAAGTATCAGGAAAACAGCTGTAAATTTCCCCAGGGGAATTAGGGAGGGCTGCTCCCAAAAGGTGAAGGTGAAGAGGCCAATAGCCCAGCTGAAGTGCTTCTACACCAACGCACACATGCTTCATGGGCAACAAGCAAGATAGGGCAGAAACCATGGTGTGATAAGAAAACGGTGACCTAACTGCTATTATGAAAACATGGTGGGAGGGATGAGTCACACAACTGGAATACTGCAATTGAGGGCTCTAAGTCTTTCAGAAGAGAATGTCTGGAAAGGAGGAGTGGATGTGTTTCACTGCATGTTAAAGTAGCAATAGACTGTGAAGAGCTGCCTCTAAGAAACAGCCACCAAAAGACTGAGGGCCTGTGGGTGAAAATCAAGGACTAAACCAATAAAGAACACTTTGTGGTAGGAGTCTACTAAAGGCCAGGGATCAGGGGGAGCTTATCATTGAGGCCTTCTTGTTTCAGATGCAGGAAACACCAAGCTCACCAGCTGTCATCTGGACAAGGGATTACAACCACCCTGGTGTCTGCTGGGAAGGCAGTACTGGAGATTGCTGGGGTGTGTAGAGAATAACTTCTTGGTACAGGTTCTGGACAAATCAACCAGCAGGGGAATCTTGCTGGACCTGGCACTCACCAACACAGAAGATCTCATTAAAGAAGATAATCTGTAGGTTGCCTGCGCTGTAGCAACCATGCCATGGTTGAGCTTGTGATCTCAAGAAATATGGGCATGGCAATGAGCCAAGTCTAGACCACGAACTTCAGAAAAGTGAATTTCCAGCTGTTTAAACAAATAGTTGATGATGTCCAGATGGCTTCTGAGTATCTCCCAGGATGAAGATTCCATAACCACACAGACTTCTGCATTTAACCATTTGTCAGTAGCTAAAAAGAGACAATTATTATCACTTTTGAAGTCCTCCAAAATGAGGACAATTCCAGACACACAATAATTTGGGTGGAAAAGTGATTGAGAGCAGCCCTATGAAGAATAACTTGAGTGTGATGCTTGATGAAAACTCCAACATAAGCTGGTAGCATGCACTTGCAGCCCAGAAAGCCAAACAAATCCTGGGCTGCATCAAAAGCAGCATTTCTGGCAGGATGAGAGAAATGATTTTGGCCCTCTCTCTTCTTAGACCTCACCTAGAATACTGCATCTGGCTGTGCCGTCCCCAGTATTAGAAGGACATGGAATTCTTCAGTCCAAAGGAGGAACATGAAATCCATAAGAGGACTGGAGCATCTTCCCTGTGAAGACAGGTTGAGAGAGTTGGGACTGTTCAGCCTGGAGAACGTTGCATGAAGACCTCATAGCAACCTTCCTGTATTTGAAAGGGAGAAGCTGGAGAGTGACTCTACATCAGGAATTGTAGGGGGTGAGACAAGGGTGTACACTGAAAGACAGGAAGTTAAGACTAGATATTGGGAAGGAATTCCTTGCTGTAAGGATGATGAGATACTGGGACAGATTGCCCAGGGAAGTTGTGTATTCCCCAACACTGGTGATGTTCAAAGCCAGGGTGGATAAGGCCTTGAGAAACTGGGGCAAGTGTCCTTGCCATGGTAGGGAGGTTGGGACAAGGTAATTTTTAAGGTCTCTTCTAACCCTTAACATTTTATGATTCTATTATTCTCTTTGTTATTTCAGAGGGAGAGAGTAATTTCCTTTTAGAAATTATGAAATTAATCCCTATTTTTATATTTTGAACCTAATTATATTCAGTTTGGAAGTAATTTATCTTTGCCAAGCAATAGGAGAAATCAGAGAGAAAGTTGAAATGATCAACTGGTTTATCTGTAGAGCCCATCTGCACAGCTTCCTCCTGATTCTGAAGGTAATTGTATGGGAATGTTTGCATTCCCTTGCAATCAGTTCCAAACATATGGAAGAAAGCCTTAATTTGAGCTTTGTTTATTTGTTGTTTAACCTACAGGTAATTTGTTATCATTTGGAACTCAGAAATGAATAAATGCCAATTGATCCATCATCTATTGGGTCCCAATAAGCAGTCTGTCTGAGACAGTGTTTTCCACCAGAATAAATTTTTCTTAAGTGCTGGAAGGAAAGCAGTAGAGAAATGTTATGAAAGAGATTCAGTGAGGCATTGCATCTGGTTTTAAAATTCTTCTGGTAGGTTTCCTACAGCTCTTTGCTTACAGCTTTCCTTAAACACTCACATTTCATGTGGTAAAAATGCCATGTGATCAAGGCTGAAATGCATAATCCTAACTCAAAAAAGAGAGTGCTGGTTGAGTGTACATACCCAGTAAGAGATTCCAGATAAACATGTGTTGTTCTAAACTGTATATATTGTTAATGATTGTACAGTAAGGAATAATTCTGTCAAGATATTTATTTACTGGGCCTGAAATATCCTTTCAGTAAAAACTTCATTTTCATTTAAAAATATACACAGTTTGTCTATTTCCTTGGAGCAAAGGACTGGATTAAGTGCTGAATGTACTGAAAAGATATTTATGAATTTTGTATCTCATTTTGGTTTTAGTTATTTTTAACAAAATCTGGGCATGTTAGTGAGTTGCAGAAGAGTAGAAAGAAAGAAGGAGGAGCAGTTCGTAAGTTGAGACTTTTGTTTTAAGGACTACCGAGAGATATGTGAAGCAGGGTTGCAGATGTGTAAAGCAGGATTTTATATATGAAAGCTCTAGTTGTTCACACGGTAGAACATTTGGTGTTTCTGGAAGACATGAGCAACAGCCAGAGCTACACTGGGAGAGTATGAGCACATTTTTCGAAAACATTGTTCCTTTAGTTTGGAGCTTTTCCGGTAAAAGGAGAAGACTAATATCTTGACATCACTAATATCTTGGCATTCTCTTTTTTCTATTTTTTTATATGATGTTACAGAAAAATATTTATTTTCTGAATCCTGGATCCTGCTTTGCTTTTGAATCCTAAATGTTAAAACAAACCAACAAAATAAATAATGTAAACGATCTTACTGATATATTGCAGTCAAAAACTTAAAGATTTTTTTATCAGCACTGGAAGATAAATTCCCAAGAAATATACTTCATTGACAAAGGAGTCCAATTAGATATACCAAAAAAGAAAAACTGATAGCTTCAATACCTTTCAAAAAATAAACCCGACATAATACCAACTGTATTCCACAAGTGAAAAACCTAATTAAAAAATAGGTTAATATTCTCTGTTATAGATGATCATGGAAAGAAGAAAGAATAAGAGACCATAATGAATTCACATGAAATGTTTCTGCATACTGGAAAGAAATATTTGAATTTAGTATGTTAACTCTGTCAGTTATTTTGAACTATAAATACAGCAGTATACAAGAAAGTTTCCAAACAGTTTTTGCAGCCTCTTCAAGAGCCAATAAATCATAACTTTAAAATTATTTCTTATAATGTACTATGTGATCTTGATTATGTATATTGTTTTAAGAGATGTATGTGTTCAGGGTAAATATGGTTCCTTGTTTACATTTCTATTCAACACTAGATGGCACTCTGAATTTGAACTGTAACATTCTTTTCTCCTTAGAATACAGGGAATATGCTACCTTCATACTATAAGTAAAATCCGTCATACAGATTAATCAAATAATTTCACTTTTTCCTAGTGCAGTAATAGGAAGTCTCATAAGGCCTATTACCATGCTATCAAGTAATAAAGAACAAAAGAGAAAGAATCAGTCAACTTAAAATATATTGAGATACTCCCACTGAATTTCAAAAGCTTCAATATAAAAAAGAAAAGTATTTTATGCTATTAAATGCTTATTACAATCATCTAGGCTGCTTAACACACAAAATTGAAATTCTTTAGGATTTAAATTTAAATGTAACCATCAGCTTGTGCTCTAAAATAGTGGGAACTTTGTAGAACTCTCAGTTCTGTATACCTGTAATTCAGGTTCAACATTCTAAGTCATCTTTATACCTACAATCTATTAAACATGGTATTCAGTGGCATGATTTACATAAAGATAGTGAAATTGTCATAATAATTATAAAAAATAGGTAAAGAATACCATAAACCCTTTAAACTTACTACATTTTATAAAGTATCATCTCTCATTGTCTTGTATTTCTTAGCAGGAGATCATATATTTTTTCATGGATATGCTACTATATGTCTAAATTTATGTTGACTGCAGCAAATTTTGTAAAAAGACATCTAGTTTTCAGATGCATACCTTTTGATATATACATTTATCTTTGTGTACTGCTGTGGGGTTTTCAAAAAACTAAGATAATTTTGAATAGAATTTTAAAAGACAAACAATTTCATATGTAAAGTTGCATATATAACTTTGGTTTTCTGGATACCATGAACAAAGCTTTTAAGGACCACAAAGAGATGTGTATATCTCAGAGTTAAAATATAAGAGGAGTACATGGTTGGGCAAAAGATTCAACTGTCAGAATTAGATGGAAACAAACTTTGAAACCCCTATGCTGTTTTTAGAACAGTTATTATGTTCCATGATTATTATGAGCTGTCTATTAACTCAGCTTATACTCACAATTACTTATTTTGGTCTTTCAGCATTCATCTTAGGACACATAGTTTCCAAGTACCAACAGGATTGTACTGTTATTATGCTTCTGTTTCATTCTGTGTATGGATTACTGATCCTGGTATAACCTGACATGCACTCTGTTATCTGCTGCTTGTTACTATATTAAGACCTTACATTATCTATATATTTTATGTTAGTCTAAGACTAACTTGCAGAGCATCCTATCTAACAGATTACATACTAAATCAAATACATCAGTTTAAACACCTCAAAATCAAAGCTAATGAAATCTTGGGCAGTTAGCGGCCAACATCCATTTAGCAGCCAACATCCATTAGTTATTTCTTTACATCAGAATCACAAGACATTTTCTGTAAGACATGAGAAAAATGCCCTGTTGCTAAATATCAGAATATGTATTCATGTCTGTATGAATACATGTGGCTTGGGTTTGAAGGGAACATTTAAAGATCATCTAGTCAGATTTCCTGGCCATGAGCAGGAATATCTTTTGCTCAGTCAGTTTTATTAAAGCTCCATCCTATCTGCTTTTGAGCACTTTCAAGGACTGGGCATCCACGATGCCACTAGGAAACCTGATCCTAATTCTCTCCACTCTTATTGTAAAAAAAATTTTCCTTATGTCCAATATGAACCCACTTTTTTCAGTTTAAATCACTGCCCATTTTTCTGTCACTACATGCTCTTGCAAAAGTCTTTCTACATCATTCATATAAGATCCTTCTAAGTACTGAAAGTCCAGTATAAGGCATTCCCATCTGCATGGAAAGAACTAATGCCAGTAGGTTGAGGGAGGTAATTCTGCACCACTGTTTTAGTGAGAACCCCACCTGGAGTACTGATTTCTGTTTGAGGCCACCGGTACAAGACAGGGACCTGTTAGATCAAAAACAGATCATGGGCACAGAAATGACCAGGCTCGATGGGGCTTTGGCAACCTGCTCTAGTGGAAGGTGCTCCTAATCATGGCTGAGGGATTGGAACTGGATGATCTTTAATGTGTCTCCAACTCAAACCATAATTCTGTGATTATTATTCTTTGCATCCCTTGACATATTCAGCTCTAACTGTGCCTTATCTGTCCTGATCAAATCCCTACATGTCCAGGCATCTTCCTATTATACTTGATTCTGGTTCCACTGCTGTGCATTTCTTTCTTATACCTTAGTCTGACCAGGACATCCTTACTCAGTCATGCTGATCTCCTTCCTTCTGTGCCTGATTTCTTACACACAAAAATCAAGAAGTCTTGTGGCATAAGAAAAACATCCTTAAAGAGCTCCTAGCCCTGTTCAGCTCATTTGACAGCAATTGCTCAGGGAATTAGTACAGTAATTCCTTAAGAAATTCTAGTTTGCTTTCCTAAAATTCAGGGGTCTGGTTATTACCTAGATTAAGCAGGGGCACTCCAAGCATCTCCTAGACCACTTACAACTTACAGCAGCTGTGTTGCTTTTCTGGCAAGTGTCAGGGTAATTGAAGTGTCCCAGGAGGATCAGAGCCTGGGAGTTTGATGCTTCCTATAGCTGAAGTAAGAATGCTTCATCTGCAGGCTCCCCTTGGTTGGGTAGCCTGTACTTAATATCAACAACAAGGCTTCCTTTGTTGCCTTAACCCTTTATTTTTACCCATTGTAGGGACTTAAAGAACACAGTTGCCTGTCTCAAGCACTGTCAAGGCCACAGAAGGTCTTAACGCTCATAATTTCTTGACCTGTTCATCACTGTTTTTCAAAGCCAGTCTGATGTTGTTCAACCCGTTTTCTTATAGAGGCAATGACCCACCTGCATACCACACCTGCAAACCTCCTTTATTGCCTGTGCCTTCTGAACAGTTTGCAGCCATTGACTGCAGTGCTCCAGTTGTGTGAGTCATCTCACCTTTTCCAGCAATGGCAATTAGATGGTAGCTTTCTACCTGCACAGTGGTTCCCAGCTCCTCCTGTTTGTTACTGGGTAAATTGCATTGATATAGAAGCTCTTCACCTGGGCTACCAGCCTCAACATGTTCTTAGAGAAGAAACCAGCATTATTTATCATTTATAGCTAACAAAAAATTCTAAAGAAATATCTGTTAGTCTGTAAGAAAATGTACAGAATATAGATTCAACATAGTGCAATAAAACTTAAGAGACTCTTTATAGCAAATAATTTTTTTTAGGGAGTGATTATTAAAAAATATAAAATATTTTGACAATATATAAACTTTGCATATAGATTATAAAAAGTAAATAAAATATAATAAAATATTAATAATACTAATAAAATAATTTTCTTTTTCTTTTTTCTTTCTCTTTCNTCTTTTTTTCTTTTTTCTTTTTTCTTTTTTCCTTTTTCTTTTTTCTTTTGCATGCAGTCAAGTTTTTGGCCTGTCTATATTCTGTTGTCAGTCAGTCAAGTTTCTGCCAATATTGTATTCTATGTTCTACATGGAAAGCATTTATAGAAGCATAAGTTGTATAAAAATGATATAACAGTCAGTCAAGCCATTTGTACCATTTACTGCTGCCAGTTAATGCTGCAAGCCATGTCTGTAATATTTAAATATGCTACTGTGCTATCCACCTACTGGAATATTATAGAAAAAACAGTCATAGGGGTATCTGTCTATTTTTCTGTTTGCTTCTACTCTCCTTCTGCCCCAGGGAACCGTTCAACTACACGTCTAACCTGTTACAATACTGAGGCAGGACCTTGGCTCCCTCTGCAATAACAGAGTTGTGGAAAAAAATATGAAAAATAGTGTCACGAAAATGAGGTATTTCCATTTCTTCATTTACTGCATAAGAGGTTTATGTGCTTTCATAAAACTCTTCAGCACTCACCCAAAAAAAAAGGCAGTTCTTTTTTAAGACATAAGAAGAAAGAAGGTGCCAAGGTGTGCCAGATTGTTGGTCACTAACTAACAATTGAAAAAACTGAGTGCCCATGGAACTGGGCTGAGTTAGGAAAATTAAACCCCAAACCTCTGATTTAAGTGTTTAAACAACCAGGATATTATATATCTTATAGTAAGTTGTGGTGAAGCTCTACTTTTTATGTCTCTGGATATGTTTTGAGCTGGAGTTAATATCTGTGTGAATTAAGAGTTTTTAGATCAAGCCCACGCTGTAAAGACCCCCCAAGTGTATAGCAGATACTTTTGTGGACTTCTGAACTTATCACTGTATCATATTAAAGTGTAGGTATTTAGCATCTGAGTATGTGTTTGCAATAAGAAAACAACACGCCAACAAAATGTGACTGTCTTCATGACCTGGTACCCTTGTTTGGTAGGCTGAATTATGTGTTTAAGTCTATAAGTAAATTCCTCTTTACTCTTTTTTAGGAGCCCTATCAGCCAGTCTGAACAAACACAGTGTGTTTAAAGATCTGCTTTTAGCTACATAAGAATTACCCTAGAATTCATATATTGACATCTGATTTATCAAGTTCAGCGAGGAGACTGTTAGTTTGCCTATCAGCTCAAACCATGATTAGTTTCCGTGGCTAATTAAAGTGAATGTTTTTGAGGAATGCAGTCAGTGCTGGTAGGTCGGGGTGCAGCTGCAGCTGGAGGTGCAGTTGAGCTGTGGGTGCTGGAGCCCCAGCCAGGAGGCTGTGAGCTGAGCTGCTGATCCTTGCAGAGCAGAGGGCACAGGCAGGGTGGCCCAGCCAGGAGCACTCAGACATGGCAGGAGTCCAGGACCCCACTCTTTCTCACAGAGACAGGGAACATGGAAGCTCAGGGTTTCCTTTGTCTGGAGCTCTGCCTTGGAGGCACCAGCTTGAGCTGTTTATTTAGTTATTGTACAGAAGTTAAACTGTTTGAAGGATAGGGACATTTGAGCCTTGCTTTGGGAAACCTGCTGTGCAGCTTGTGAGGAAATCTGATCAGACTGTGTGAGTGAGGTGTGTAGCTGTGGAGGAGCTTTGGTCCCAGCTCAGGTGCTGCAAGCGTGACTGTCTGCGTGGATCCTGGATGTTTAGAAAGGGAAGTTCTCTTCATAATATAAGCATGTTGTCATTTTTGGAAGAGAAAATGGGGGACTTTTTTATGCAGTATTTATTCATACTTTTTATTAGGAGCTTAAAGAAAATGACCTTAAAGCATACTTTTTATTAAGATGATCCTAAGGATTCTTTTTTTTATTCAGAGATTACTGTGCTTCTCAGCATGCCTTTTGACTTCCAACAACTCATGCAGATGCAGCTGTAGCAGGTTTTGGTATCTAAATTAGTTCTTCATTATGATGGGCAGACAAATTTAAACCAAAATGTTTAAAACCACCTTAATCTAATACATGGAAAATGCAGAAGCTTCAAAAAATATCTTCTTCTTCTATTTATAACCTAATAGTGCCAAAATAATTTATTCTTATATTGTTTTCAGTCTAAGAAACTGTCTAGTTATGTATTTTTTCATCATCATTGGTTTTATAAAAGTGATTGTTCCTTATAATGAGTTAGAGTTCTCAACCAAATATCTTTTTAAAGGTTGATAGGAGGGCCAAAACTTTAAATTAATGTCAATGAACTCATTCCAAAAATAACAAAAAATATGAAAAAGCCGTGCAAAAATTATCGTAAAAAACAAACAATTTTACAACCAGTCATAAGGAAATTAACTGATTTATCAGCCTGATGCAACTCAAATTCAATTAAAATGATGCAAACTAGTCTATCTATTCTGACATTGTATCTCATTTATGTAAAAATTGACAAGTACAGTATTAAAGAGAACATTTGTTTGAAAAATGAGAAGATATAAAAATGAGAAAATTTGGGAGAAAAATTAGAAGCTGATTGACTGAATAGCAAACTTATATAAGTGATATTTTAATTATATCTCCAGTAACCTATTACAATTAATATTATAGGACATAAAGTCCAAAAATTTCTTAGAACATGCTAGAAAAAACATGCTCCTTGGTTGTAAAATATTAGTTCAGAGAGATGCATCTGGTTTAGAATTATTCTAGTTACAAGCAACAAACCAACTGAAAATCTAAAGTTATAAAGTAACTTTTGTGAAAGTAAAAACGAGGAAAAACCTCACTATTCTGAAAGAAGGAAGGAATAAAAGTAATTGAATGAAGATAATGGCATTAAAAAAGCAATCCTGAACAGTCAGAGGAGAAAAAAAAAGAGGTTCTGGTAAAATGTAGCCCAATAAATGTTAATATCTACATAGATATTGAATAAACTATGCAATTTATTTTACATATTTAAAAGGATAAAGATACAAAATTAATTTATCAAGACAAAAATGTGGCAAAGAACCTTTTGAGTGATACAGATGAAAGTCCTACTTTGAAAACAGCTAGAAGTTACATAATGTTTTGTCATCAGACTGGTAGAGCATTTCAAATAAAATCCTAGAGAGCATATATTGAGATAGTTTTACTAAATATTTTCTTTAACAAGCTGAATGAGGGAATGGAGAAATAGTTTATAAAATTTGTATTGTATAAAATGTGTATTGCATCATATTGGCAGAGGTGAAAGCAAACAGGAAGAAGGATCAAAATTCAGAATTATAAATTTAGGGCAAAGTTGATAACAATGAAAAATTTTTTACCAATTTTAAAAAAGGGGAAAAAAAGAAAATTACTTTGCTAAGGAGGAGAAAATAAAAATACAGAAATACAGTTTAAATGGATGACAATGCAAGCTATCAGTATTGGTGAAAAAGAGCAAGAGACTATCAGATATCAAAACCTAACTGGAAATCAGAAGTATAAAGCACAGACAAACCCAGGAAATGTGGGATTTGATAGGAAGGATGCTGCATGTATGTCATAACATGCACTCTAAGTTCCTCTTTTTTTCTTTTTTTTTTTTCCTTTTTTTAATCTGATGCTTTTACAGTTACTTCTGGGCACTAAGATAATAAATTTGAAATCTTGAATAATATTAAAAAATATGGGAAAAGTTGGAAGAAATCCAGAGGAGGGCACTAACAGTGCACAAAAATTAAAAATGAGACCTCATCTATGGATTAAGATAGGATTTCATCTAGGAATTGAAAGACTAAAAGGGATTCAATAACATAATCCCAGCATGTAGCAAGTAGTTAGGAAACAGCTCACTGATTTGTTGTGCTTCTTAACCAATGGGGTAGGACTAGTAGAAAGCATCCAATTTACCTTTCCTTTTATCCCTATACAGCAGGATTGTGACTTTGCTTGAGTGATATCATGAGGGAAAAGTACTTGCTCATATATTTGCAGTTTTAGTATGAAATAGCTCCCTACAGGTTCTTATTAACACCTTCGGCTACTGTGGCAGAGCAACCAGCTCTTCTGCTATCCTTCATTAAAGAATTACATTTATTTAGTAGAGTGAATAAAGATTTTAAAAACAAAATAATTACTCTGTGTAACTGTCTAGCTCCTAACATTACAAACATGTTTTATACCTAATTAAAGGACCTCTTATAATCTGAAATCTTAAAAAAAAAAAGAAAAAAGAAAAAAAGGAAAAAGAGAAAAAGGAAAAATAAAAGAAAGAAAAAAATTAATTTAATTAATTTAATTAAGCACATTTTTTTCTTTTTTTTATAAGTGTAGGAAAATGTGTACATGCTGAAAAACTTGGTTTGCTCTGTGAAGACTGCTATCTCACATAGGTCTGTTTCCCTATTTCTGCTTGCTTTGAGGAAAAGTATTTTTTACTCATTGACACCCTTTGCGTCAACTGACTGTGCTCAATGCAGTGATAAAGGGTAGAACCGTAGCACACTCATTCTGTGAGGAAATGGGCAGCCACGGCACAGTCTATACCTTGCTGTGCCAAGCCTTGTGTATAGTAACTCCTACAGGATGTAACGTAAATCACAGTGTACACTAATTTTCTTTCCTGTCTAGTGCACATGATTACTGGGCTTTAAGTTCTGGAAAGAAAATTAGTACAAAACCAAAATGCTAGTTTCCAGTTTTTCCTAGGTTTTTCAACTTTCTTACTATAATGGCAAATTGTTATATTTTCTGCACTGTCATATTTCAATAACACCTTTCTGAGAATGGGAAGTTTATATATGTGTATTTGTGGAAGAATAATTTGGTTAGTGTTCAACGGTAAAATTGGTAAATACATAATCATGTGTAAGAAAAAAAAAGAATTACACATATATGCATTTTTCAATATCTTCAGCAATAATTCAACCTGATGGTGAAATTATCTGAATAACTAAAATGCAATAATTTTGTATCAAAAATTAGTATATCTTTTTTTAGTTTTTTTTTCTTTTTTTTTTTTATAAAATATTATCTCCCATTTTTTAATTCATATGGAAATTCTGGACTTGTTAGTTTGGGATGTAATGTAGTCCATGAGATAATTGTTCTAAATAAATAGTAGAAATTGAATGCTTGCAATTTATTTTTAGTTAATAAAAATTTATTAATAAATACTTGATTACATAGAAATTACAACAAAGCATTTCTTTATGACACTAATATGTCTCATTACTAACATATATTAATAAAAAGTAAGTTTTAGGAAAAAAGTAGTAAAAAGTATTTTGTCTTTACAGCTGCACAGCTATTAGAATTGAACATACATACCACCAGAACCTAAAATAATACGGTAATAAAATACAAATTTTATATTACTTCAGCTAATTAAATCAAGGAAAACTTGATTTAAAACAAAGTGCTTGAAGCACATCTTGGTTTGTGTTTGGGGACAGAGGCTTTCTCTAAATTGGGAGACAATGTACATGAGTTTGGACTGCTATAGATCTTGAACTTACCTTGAACCAAACTAATGTACCTAAACCAGATGTTATTCCTAAGAATCCATAATCATAAACTGAACTGCAGATCTTAGTGACAGAGGGGTTTATGTATACATTTGCTCTAACATAGTCCAGCAATCATCTTCTTCTACAAATAAAGGTTTGAATCATATAATCATTAAGGTTGGAAAAGACCTCTAAGATCATCAAGTCATCAGACCTCAAAATTATCAAGACATCAGTCTGACTGTTGACTTGACAATGCCATGATCACTAAATCATGTCTCCAAGTGCCATGTCCACATAACCTTTTGAGCGCTTCTGGGGAAGGTGGTTCCAACACTTCTGTGGGCGGTCTGTTCCAATGCTGAACACCCTGTTTTTCTGATATTCAGCCTCATCCTCCTCTGGCACAACTCGAGGGCATTTCCTCTTCTCCTATCACTTGTTATGTGGAGGAAAGTATCCACCTTGCTACAGTTTCCTTTCAGATGGTTGTAGAGAGCAATAATGTCCATTCATGAGGCTCCTTTTCTCCAGAAACAATCCCATCTCTCCCAGTTGCTCCTCATCAGACTTGTTCTCCCAGCCTTTCAGCAGATCTGTTGCCCTTCTCTGAATATGCTTCAGCATCTCAGCGTCTTTTAGAGAGGGGCTCAAAACTGAACACAGGAACTGAGGTGCTGAGTACAAGGGAAGAACCCCTTCCCTGGTCCTGCTGGCCACACTATTTCTGATACAGGCCAGGATGCCATTGGCCTTCTTGGACACCTGAGCACACCAACAGCTCAAGTGCAGCTGGCTGTTGACCAGCACACACAAGTCCTCTTCTGCTGGACAGTTTTCCAGCCATTCTTCCCCAAGTCTGTGGTAGTGCATTAGATTATTGAGTCCCAGGCGCAAGACACAGCATTTGGGCTGGCTGAACCTCCTAAGACTGTCCTTTACCCATCAATCCAGACTGTCCAAATCACTTTGTAGATTCTTCCTACCCTCAACACCTAGCTTAGTCATCGGCTATTTCCATTCTCATTTTTGTGAAATCAGTTTCCAATGAGAAAACAAGACAAAAAATCTCCAGGTTGGCCTGAAATAAAGCCTCAAAAACCAACCCAAACTGGACATCAACTTCTGAAAACAGTAAATTAAAAATCTTTTTTATTCAGTATAACACAACCTACTGAAAAGAATGAAATCTAGAGAAGGCTGTCTGCTCTCAATATTTGTATAGGAAAATTCTGAATGACATTCATCAAAGAGAAAGTTTTTATTAAGATGGCATAAATAAGAATCTTCTTTGTATAAATTTCTTGTGGGAGAGTGGGGTCAAGTTGTACCTACAATCGATTATTATACCACTCAAAACATATATAATATATTTAATAAACAGCTTAGAAATCATTCATAAAGGGATTATGCCTTCCAGCTTTGTCTGGAAATTTACAAAAATAGTTTAAAACCCCAGATTCTATGATCATCTCTATTACGGATACATTTTTATTTGAAAAGTGGAAAATTGAGAGCTGAAGAGAAATTAAGTTTGCCATCTCTAATGTTTTAGTGTAGACAAAATTTTTGTCAATCAAATTTTCAATATCAAAATTGTTTCATAAAAATATACTTGATTGTTCTTCCCAAGCCTTATGGCAACAAAAAGATCCTTTTATGGGTTTGAAGTGGAAATTACAATCAGCACTGTCATTTAAGAACAAAATTTTTGTGAGAGTTCAAAAGTCATATTAAAGTGAGCCCTTTCTGGATTATTATGTTGAAGCCTCTACTTAATCTGTGTTGAGTCTTTTCTCAGCCATGAACAAACATCGAATAGAACACATATTTTAACGTAGCACTTTAGAGTGGTTCTTCAGTCTCTAACCTTTTTTAATGCTGATGGATTTTAAGGCTTGAAGAATCAATACTTCTGATGTAAGTTATTTCATCAAAGCTTATTTTTTCCCTTCCTCTGCTCAACACTATCTATGTTGAATGGTGACCAGCTGTTTCAGATCGGTGCTTTGAAACCAGATTTCATCACTATATAACAGAGATAGCATAGTACTGATTACTAGCATTTTAAAGTTTGGACTAATTATAATCCAAATGTCCTGGTTTAGGGCAAATTTGGGAGAAAACCTCCAAAGGGGGCCTCTCCAGACAACAAACCCACACGGCCCCTCTCCCCAATCAGTTCGAAAAGGACTCCTTGGAGAGAAGTGGAAAGAACCTGTTTATTGAACAGGCGAGGCACCCCCAGCACACAAAATGAACAACACCAGATAACAACACTCTCACCGCTCTGAAAAGATGACAAACTCAGAAAGTCTCTCCCGGGAGTGGTCGCTCTGTTACCANGTTCCAGAGGAAAAAAAAAAAAAAGGGAAAGAAAAAAAAAGAGCAGTCCAGGGAAAAATTTGGACTGCTTGGATCAACTAACTAATGAGCAGAAAGCAAGAGCAAAGCAAAGCCAGAGCCAAGCAAGAGCAGAGCCAGAAGCAAAAGCAAAAGCTGCACTACCTACTGCCGTGTCTCTGTGTCCCGCCAGCCACTGGGGGAGTGAGCAGACTGATAGCAAAAACCAAAACAAAACTTCACCCTTCAAAGCCAGTCTTGAAGACACAGAACATAATATCCAGCGTAAACAGAACACACGATTGGGGGTACGAGCACTGTAACATCACCCTAGGACACCCAATCTGCTTTTTACTTTCATTCCTGTGTTTCTTCACATCTCAAAATGCTGGATTTTTTCTCAGGAAACTCAAGTGTAGCACAAGTTCAAAACTGAAAGATCTAACCTATTTGTCTGTGCTCAGTACCACTTTATTTAACAGACTTGAGTTAGATGGCAGATCCCCAGCACCTCCTTCCTGGGCCAGGAAAGATTTTATTATAATCAGACCATCACATCTAGAATCTTTGACAATTTCCAGAGGGCACTATATCCAATATACTACATAAAGAATGATAGTTTCCTTGCCAAGCAATTGAAGTTTAAAGTAGAATGAAACAGCTAATACCAAAGGATAAAACCTATGCATTACTATTTCCTGTTATCAGGATCTGAAATAGGTAGTTCTCATCCCCTGAGATAGCTGTACTTAGAACAAGAATTACAAAGCTAACAAACTCATGCTTTAAAACCATTTAATGACACTTGACTCATCTCAATGTCACTTTCTATGGAATTAGAACTAGACAATGAAGTGTTTACAATAAAGATTAGTTAGTTATTACATCAACATCTTAATAATCCAGGGACTAATGTACGACTATTACCATGGAACATCTTAAAGATTATAAAACAACTGGCCATTGTAGATATAACCAAGAAAAAACTCCTCATAATTAAGAATTTAGCTGTCATTAATACATTTTTGCTCATTGTGTTGTTTTAGTGCATACATAATTACCTATTTTCCTGTATCAAAGTGTTTTATTTTCATGGGTATAAATCTTTGGGTTTCTTTAATTCCAATTAACAGCATGGCAGTGCTTGCTTTTATCTCATAAAATTAATTCCATTTTTATTGAAACAATCAACTCTAGTATAAATAGAATTCTGAGAGATGTTTCTCAATTTTATCTACACCATAATATGATCTATAGTTTTACATTTATTTACTGTCATATTTTAGTTTCATTTTCTAACAAAACAGACGATTTTTCAATATTTAATTTAATTTTATCCCTTTGAAAACTTCAGAAAATACTCTAAATTGCATTCTATTACTTTTGGACCACGAGGTTCACAAATCTTTATTCAGCATAACATGTGGATATTATTGTGGAAAATGAAAGTTTAATACTAAAGATAGAACTAAGGATAGCAAATTATTTCCTTTCTGCATAATGATTTACAGAAGAGGAAATCTGATGAATGGTCCTTTACAAGGACAAGATAATGGAAAGCAAGCACATGATAACGTTGGTAACTGATCTTAAAATACCGTGCATGAGTGATGTATCAAGACTGAAGAAATGGAATATTGGAACAGGCCACAGGGAAAAAACCTCAGTGAGATATAGTTAAATAGTTAGGATATTTTTGTATTGGAGCTTGACCTGAAAACCTGCAATTCAAAGATCATACAGCCTAAATACCTCTCTGTGGTTTAAATAACAGCATCTCACTAAAAGTTTGGTATGACCTTAGGATTATAAGTTAGAGATTTACACAGAATGAGACAAAAAGCCGTTCCTCACTTGTTTTGAAGAGCTTTACCTTTCAAAGTATTATGAGGGCAGTAGGAAGGGTTGTTTCATGTATTTGTTTCTGTGGTTGCTTGCTTGTTTGCTCATTTGAGTTTTTTGTTGAAAAGGAAAATCTCATTGTTTTCAGAATTTTGAAAATATGAAATTCTGAAATATCTCAGATATTGAGATTGTACCATGCTTATACAAAAATCTTGAAGAGAAAAATAACCAAACAACCAAACAAAACCACAATTGTTTCTCTGTCCATTATAAGAAAATGGTGTCACATAACTGATAGGAATTCTGATGATAGGTACAGAAAAACATTAATGTATCTAATATTATTAATATTTTCAGAGAATATTGACTGAGACAATCTTATGAAAAGAGACATTGCATAACTGAGAATATTTAGAATTTGTTTCTGGTTTTCCAAAGTATTTCTTGCCTGATTTGCATTAAATCTCTTAGTCTATAACTCCAACAGTCAGTCATGTATACTACATAAAACACATAAAGTGTGAAATTATGCATGCCTTATACTGTATTGCTAGACTGAGGCTTAGTTTCTTATATTCTCTGTCCCCTCACTTACAAAATATTGTCAGGAATACTTTCTACAGCTAAAAATTTGAGCTGTGTTCAAATATTGTGTAAGAGTGAAAATGTAGGTGTAATACCTAGACAGATGTAATGGAATATATATGAATGATATATCAGGGACTGAAATACAACTTATTTACAGAGGCTAGCTGCAGCAGAGGTCTCTCACACTCATAACAATAGAAAGCCATTTAGCACACCATAAATTGGTTTTGTGTGATTCCAGAAATAAATATGCTAATGTAGTAGAAACGGAGAAGCATATTTTTAATCAGAGAGTCCCATAAAAATAGGATTTCCATTGCTAATAAATGGCCATAGTCCTTTCTCTGAGTGTGCCTTAGACTGACAATGCAAGGCCCCTGCCCTGGCTAGCTGTTATGTGTGGAGGCAGATAGGCTTACCAAGCCTTTGCCCTAGAGGGATGCCTGAATGGGCTGTGATAGCCCATCTCAACCTTCCTCTGGAGAGATGCCTCTTAGATGGGGCCATCCCCTTTGTCCTGGTGAGGGCTCCAGCTATCCCACCATGCCCTGGTGTCCCATGCAGATTCTTTGTAACCCATTGGTTTGTCCCCTGGGTGCCACCCTTGTTTTCCCCCATAAAAAACCCAGCTTAGCCCAGTTCAGCAGGGAGTTGCCATCCCTGGCACCCTTCACAGAGCTGCTGGACAATAAAGGCATCTCTGTGGAACCGCCACACGACGCTCCTGTCTCTGTGTCTCTGAGTCAGTCTGGGAGAACCCAGAAAGCTGAGCTGTAATCACTGAGCTGTAATCACTGAGCTGATCACCTCACCTTGTTGAGGTTTCCTGGTGGCCAGAGGACTGCCTGAGACCCTAGAAGGCTGTGTCTCAGCAGATCTCTCTGGGAAGGTTGAGGCATTCCGGGTCGGACAAATGGACCCACCTCTGCTGATGCCGAAACAGGGACAAGTTGTGGATTGCCCCTGCCTAAAGAGGCAGGGATTTGAACAGGCGTAGCTTTAAGTCTTGGGCAGAGTGGACTCCACTCCTCTGCCTTGAGGGATGTGTCCTCTAAACCTAGAAAAAGTAAAACTCTACCCTTCCTCTATAAAACCCACCCACGCTGTCCTGTTCGGAGTTCTCCATCTCTGGGTTAAGCTGAGTTGGTTCCTGTGTTGGTGCAATAAATGAATTCCTGAGTTTAACTAAGCAGAAGCCCATCTCATTGAATCTCTTATGCTGGTCACCAGCAGCTGTAACATGGACATGATTCTGCAGCAGAATGCCAGTTATGAATTTATTATGGGAACTGGCTGTGTGATCTTGATACTGTGTGTCTCTTGTTACAATGCACAGTTTAAGAGCAGGATAATGGAAAAGGTTTGGAAAATATTACAGGGATCAAAAGCAGAGGCTCCAGAATCATGAAGAGTTCACTGGTGGTCAAACACTAGTCACTGAAAAAGTTCACACTCAAGAGATGAGAAAAATCACCTTTTCCTTTAAGAGAAAGAGCAGCAACCACGTAAGGGAAAATAAAAAACAAAAACAAGAACAAAAACAAGAAACCAAACCAAACTAAAGAAAAAAGAAACAAAAAAATAGCCAAGGAAGTGGATAAGGCACTTATGACACCTTGGCTTGGGAAATAATCCTCACCTTACCCCTCGAGCTTTGTGCAACATGGAGCCCAGGAGCAGAGAAGAGAAATTGTACTTTCTGGAAGCCTGAAGGATTTAAGATGCAGAATTAAGAATAGTGGAAATTAAAGAAAGTGCTTCTCTTTGGGGGTGCCCCTTGAGGCCTCTTGAGACTCTTCACCCTGATGTCAGTAACTGAAGCCATTAAGATCTGTACCAACCAATAACAGCAGTGCAACATCAGGTAGGTAGTACAGTGGATTAAGCTAACGTAGCCTGAGATGACTAAAGAGCCATTGCTTTGAACACAGAGTGATAATGACTGGTAATGTATGATGATGGATGGAATTATCCAACTGTAGTATTGATTAATGAATTTCAGTCCAGTAAAGTTTTGATGCTTAAACCTTACCCTGTTTATCAGTCTAACAGTTAACATGCTTCTAAATCCAATCATTGTGGCTTCTAAATCCATAACTATACCCTACACATTTCTGATATTGTAAATGTCAATAGTGTAAAATAATTTTAAACAGGTTTAAACAGTGGTTTTTTATTATTTTTGGCTTGTTTAAATAGCCACTTTTCAATTTAGGTTGAGAAATACATAGTCATTCTCAGAAATGGCATGGGAAGCTTTGAAATCTGAAAAGAACAGCTGCTTACAAGAGCTGTGTTTTCTTGAGATATGTAGTCAACAGTTCCAGCCTCTAACAGTCAATAAGTCTTACTTTACTGTGTAAGCAAAGAATCCATTATTTATAAATGATGGACCCTGGCCTCTGATCCTGTTCCTCACTCACTGAGAAGCCTGTAGAATGGAACTCATCCATCACAATTCTTCTTATGGCAAAGTCAAAGCTGAATGAGACTGAGAAAAAGAGGAAGGTCTAGTGGAATGCAAATGTACATGTCAGTATAAATTCATACAGGACAGCATTTAGAGGTAAGTGAACTTGCTTCTTCAAGTGTCTTCACATGTGTACTATAACAGTGGATAACTCAGAGCAGCCACAATGCTATCATGTCTCCTGAAGAATTTCAGTTCTCCATTACTGAAATTCGCTGAGAGCATAGAGCAATTATACACATTACACAATTTATATCAAGAAATCAAATGTTGTGGTGGGCTTGGCTCATCTAATGGTTTATCTAATCTTGATATTTTCTGGCAGGTGTTCCTGGTCCTGGGTAGGGATATTCATGGCTATTTACTCAGTTCCACTCTCTGCTGCCAGGGTTTTGGCTAGACCATAGAGATGTACATTTCTGACCTGGGACCTATCATTGATTCTGTCTCAATTTGATAGAAGTCTACCTATCACCTTTATACACTGCCAACTACAAATCTCAGTTAATCACTTTCATGATTCACACTGTATCACTCAGAGACTTTACCCTACAGCATTCAATTTCAGTAATTCCAATGGCTATTAGACTGTAAGAGAGGAGTGCATAGGTAGTAAAAGATTGTACATAAATATGCTTATCATGAATATTTTTGAAGTGAATCACCTCCATGGTAGTGAAGTGCAGTAACTGTATGAAACTAAAGCAGAAAATAACTTTCAAGGAACATTCTTTACATCCTAGCCACTCCTGGGCATTTAGTCTATGGGAGCAGACTAGAAATGCTTTGAAAAAACGTCCTTGAAATAAGCAGGGCGGGCAACATATCAATACAGGTGTTTTGGTTTTCAGATTTGCTTGTATTATATTGGTATCATTATTTAGACATAGCCTTTACTTGTCTTTACATTTATATGGTTTCATGGTACGTAATTTCTTTAAATCTTATAATTTTTCAGAAATAACTATGTGAGTCCCTTTTATGAGAAGTTCTGAGGAATATTCACACATTTGAGCGTTGCTGTATATTTGAATAATTATGCACATGAATATTCACACACACAATTTTGAATCAATATCAAGTATCTTTTTTTTTTAATAGTACCAGGTAAACAGTTTTTCTAAATTTTCTCTGGAGAAAAGTGAACTGACATTTCAGAATTTTCCAAAATGACCTGTTTGCTTTCCTTTCACCCCATAAAGTTCAGAGGTTTTGAGGCCAGAACAATGAGATTTACTGTTCTTAAACTAGGAGACAGACTAGGTCACATCTGTATATAATCTACAGGGTCCTGCTAGGTTGGTATATGAGGATTTTGGGAAAGGAACTTAAAAATCTTCCATATCGTTGTCCTTGGTAGCTGTTAGATAATCAGAAAAGAAAATAAATCAAAATGCTCTTTCTTAATGGAAAACCATTTCACTGGCAAACTGTCGTCAGTTCTGTTCTCAGTGCTCTATTTCTGTTTCTGCCCAGATGTATTTGCAAAATTTATCTCCCTTGTGTATATTGACATGACAGGGCATCGGAGCTCCGATGAAGCAGTAACTGAGTATCATGTCAGTAATTTGACAGATCAAGGACTCTCCAAGGACTCTGTAATGAAGAGTGTGCCATTCATTTTTCTCTCTCACATGCATACTCATATTAGCTTGTTCAACTTTCTGTGTAGTATCTCTTAGTAATGATGTTAGGGAAATTCAGTTTATTCTGTGTAGATTTCAAGTTTTCATTGCCATTAAATCAAGGTTTGTCTGCATCAGGTACAATTTCAGACAAAATAATATAATAATTTGTATTAGAGATTAAAAGATTTTTTCTAAGCAATGCTTATTTTAAAAATAATTTATTTGTCCAACTCACGTATCAAGTTGTCTTTGCATAAAATAAATTATTTAACTCACATCAATGAAAACATGCAGGTTTAGAACAAAAGGTCTAACATTCTGCTAAACTCTGCCCTTGCAAACTTACTTCATTAGAAATTGCCATCAAAGGCTATAGCTTCAGGGATTTTCCCACAATCAAAGGCAGAATTTTTCCCTCAGTTCATAACTCTGATGCACCTAGAGCTGCAGAAAGTATTCAACAACATGTACTGTTGAACTGCCAGTACTTCTGTGGGTGCAGGAATATGCATTTCTAAGCAGGCATACAGCACATACAGTATGAGACACAACCAATGCCATAACTTACTGCGGTCTTGTCCACCCTACAGGTCAGTTCCCAAAACAGAAGCTTTCCATCCTTCATAAGTTTGTGTTTTTCACAGTTACTCACTTGAACGTTTCAGCTCATAAGATTCAGGCTTTGTAGTAAAATTGATAGCCCAAGTTCATTACAAGTTTTTTATGTCACACATTTTAGGGCAATCATAGCCTCACAGAATTTAATCTTCACTGAAGTGAGTATCTGCTTCCTTGCTCTTAATATATGAAGAGGAATGGCTATTGGCTTCCAGATATTCTAACACCTACATTAGCTTAGTTTTGCAATAAAAATATGGTTATTCTCCTAAGCCTTTTAAATGTTGTGAAAGATGCTGTTCAAAAATATGACTATAATGCTGTTACCCTAAAATATGTAGTAATATATACAGTAAAAACCAGTAAGACCTTAGATGAATTTTATGCAGTGTTCTTACTGAATAAGTATGTTTTGAATAAATATTTTCTTTAAAAGTATAACAGTGATTCTGTGAACATTTAGCATACATGTAAATTGAGCTGTTATATATATAAATATATAAAAAAAACCCCACAAAACAATTGACCTCTCATAATATTCTGTTGTTTTAGAAATTTTTTTTCCTCAGTTCTCATTTCTCTGTGGTACACACAGTGTAAAGTGCATAAGCGCAAAATGCATCATGGGCTCATTCAAATTCAGGATTTCATTTGAAAATGTAATACTTACACCAATTTTCTCTTTGGAAGAAACAAGAATTCTGGTATGATCTTAGATTCTCCTCCAGTGTCCCTGAGTCTCCTCTTTCTTGCATAAATGGTATGTTCCTAATATTTTCTGACATTGTACAATGAATCTGTAATGTCAAGGAGACTAAGCAATTTTAGAGTGAGGAGATTTAATGTGAAAGCTTCTTGGAAAAGTGACTACATGCATCCAAGGCCAGAATGATTGATGAGAAGAGATATTAGATTGTCTAATATTTTTAAATGTGTGATATGCTATTAGTAAGGACTTGGCATATCAATAGCAACGGGGGTTACAGAGATTTGAAGATCTATTAGTCAGATTTGGATCTTCTTCCCCAAAAGGAATGTAATGAGAACAGAAACTATGCACAAAAACTATCTTACAGGATTGCTGGGTCTCTCTGTGTATGGAATGAATTGTCTTGTGAAAAATATATCTGTATTGGATTTGCACAGATTTTGATAGCTGGAGAGGCTACATGGGTGGCTGCTGTGACAACCTAGCCTGGAATCCTTCCAGACATTAGGCATTCACAATTTGTTTGAGCAACCTGTTCCAGTGTCGCTCTAACCTCATAATGAAGATGTTCTTCCTGATATCTATTCTAACTCTACTTAGTTTAAAGCCATTCCCTTTTGCCCTAATCCCTACATGCTCATATAAAACATCTCTCCTCATCTTTCCTCTTGGCCCCCTTTCGGTACTGGAATGCTGCTATAAGGTGTCCCCAAAGCCTTCTCTTCTCCAGGCTGAGCAATCAGCTCTCTCAGCCTCTAATGTTGTAGTATAGTGTTTTCTTCATAAGCTTATTAATTTCTTTTTTTTTTTTGCATACTGACAGAATCAGTGGTTCCACAGACTTTAGCTTAACTTAGGCTATATTTCCTGCACTTTTCAGTCTTATTATTCTTTCAATCCTATGCCCCAGCTTTTTTTCTGCAGTTCTCTATGTACAAAGAACAAGAATCCATGTTTTTCAAGAGCTATAAAAAGAAAGATTGTATTCTGAGATTTGTTGACCAGAGTTGTTCTGCTGTGACTCTTGAGTTATGCTAATTTGATTAAATTTTTTGTTTTGTTATTTTCTTTTTACAGTTCTTAATAAAATTTTTATGGGAAATTAAATGCAGCTTTCAACAACTTCTTTAGAAACAGAGATACATTTTCCTCAGAAAGTAAATATGAACAATACAGCATACCTCTAAAGGGAAAATTATTTTCCCAGCAGATTCTTACAAAAATATGAACAGAAGTCTGTCTGTTGTTTTTCACATAACTTCTTATATTCGTCCTTCATTATCGCTTTAATTATACCAA
This sequence comes from Anthoscopus minutus, assembly GCA_013399455.1. Lineage (NCBI taxonomy): Eukaryota > Metazoa > Chordata > Aves > Passeriformes > Paridae > Anthoscopus > Anthoscopus minutus. The sequence continues at coordinate 21,258 of VWYI01016769.1, read as the reverse complement.
TGAATGACATGGAAACATTGAACAAATGCTGAACTTCAGAAACTGTCTTTTTCTTAAGCACAGAATATTAATAGAAGTCCAGCATTACTGATTGCTGTTTGTCACTACTGTTTGAGTACATCATGGCAAATGCAGCAATTTGTCAATTTTTTGGCAACAAGAGCCAAAATGGACTTGAGGAAGACCAGTCTTAATATATGTCTCTCTATGACTCTACTTCTATACATATGAATCTAAGGACATTGAAAGAAATTAATTAAAAAACACAGTGGAAAACATAATCTAAGAATTTATATGCTTTAGTAAATACCATCCATGTACAAAAATGTTCTGAATCTAGATCAAATTAAGTAACCAAGATACATGAGCTTGATGCTTATTTTTGGTACATTTGTTAAAGATCAGCTTCTTCTTAAGGCCAGCTGATAAACAAAAAAGATTGAGGATTTTGTAACATTTCTGATAGTATACCTCACAAAATTAAATTTATTAAATTATTTTTTCCTTGAGTTGTCAGCATATGTATTTAAATTGTCTGAAACTTGCAAAGGAGAAAATGAATTCCTTAAAATAGGTATGAAATTGTGTGCACTGAGGTTCTGTACCAACACCACCATTATTAGATTTAGCTTTAGTTAACTTGTTATTCAGGCAGAACTGGAAATAAAATCACATACTGTTAAATTGGTTGAGTCTTACAAGGTCATTGATGCAAATTTAAGGGGCTTAGAGATATCATAAATATGAGTAGAAACAGCAAAATGAGATTAAACCTTAGAGAGGTAGGGTAATATTTCCAGGGGAAAAATTAAAAGAAAGGACAGATTGTTCTGCTGAGGTTTTATGGACCTGTGGTGCTGGTCAACAGCAGCTGAATGTGAGTCAGCAGAGTGCTCAAGTGTTCAAGGAGGTTAATGGCATCCTGGCCTGTATCAGGAGTAGTGTGGCTAGCAGGACCAGGGCAGTGATTGTCCCATGTACTCAGCACTGAAGGGGACACACCTTAAATCCTTTGTTCTGGGCTCCTCTCTGCAAGAAAGATATTGAGGTGCTGGAGCAAGTCCAGAGAAGGGCAGAAAATCTGGTAAAGGGTCTGGAGCCCATGTCCTCTGAGGAGGGACTGAGGGAGCTGGAGATGGCTAGCCTGGAGAAAAAGAGACTCAGGGGGGAATTTATAGGTTTCTACAACTATCTGAAAGGAGGGTGTAGCAAGGTCAGGAGTGGCCTCTTCTCCCAAGTGATACGACAAGAGGAAACAACCTCAAGTTGTGCCAGAGGAGGTTTAGATTTCTTATTAGAATTCTTTACTGATAGGGTGGTTAGGCATTTAAAGAGGTTGTCCAGAGAAATGATTGATTCATTGTATCTGGAAGAGTTCAAAAAACATTGTGAATGTGGCAGACAGAGGTGTGAGTTTATGATGAACATGGTAGTGCTGGGTTAATGGGTAGCCTCCATGATCTTAAGTGAGTCTACGATTTTATTATTGCAATATTGGCCTATTTTGGGCATTACACTTCTTGGGATGCTCAGAAAACTTGAAAAATAACCTAAAGGGCTAGAGAAACTAACTTATTACAGGATTATAAAGATTAATAATGTGTATTTCCAACCAAGCCTGAAGATCAGCCCTTAGTTTTTATAAATATATATATATATGTGTATATTTGTTGTGCTATGCTTAATAATGTAATTGTTTTACAGGAAGTGAAAAGCAAAGGGCACATCTTGACTACAGTTACATTCTCACTGTGCAATATGCTTTTTATATTTCACTAAACATTATCTTGGGCTAATAATCACATGGTGATTCAGCATTAACGGAATCACCATGAATGATTAAATGGTGATAACAGAATGAGATTATCTAAGGAATTTTATGTGCATATTGTGGTTAAGATGTCTGCTTATCACATGACCTATGGGACAACATCTATCATCACCATGAAATTGTTGTACTAGATGTTGTATCATAAGTCATGCAAGAAAGAACTTCAGGAACTTGAAGAAATCCTCTCAGGGGAGGTTTAAATTAGATATTAGGGGAAAAAATAGTGGACAGGGTTGCAAAGCATTGGAATAGACTGACCTAGAAAACAGTGGAGTCACGATCCCTGGAAGTGTTGAAAAAAGGAGGATATGGTATGTGATGGCGGGGTTTAATGGTGAACAAGTTGGTGATGCTAGTTTTATGGTTGGACTTGATGATTGTAAAGATCTTTTGCAACCTTAATGATTCTATGTGTCTATGAACATTGCTACCCCTTTCACAGTGAGGTGTTGCTTATAATTGCAGCTGTGCACATGATTTTGAATAAACATGTTTATGCAAATACTTTTGAAAAAAATCAATCTGTGTTCATTTTTTAATAACAGTTTTTTAAAAATATAACCTACTGGATTAAGTGAAGGGTGCTTGAGAAACAGCTACAGGTAGAAGTATGCTAGAGAATTAAAATTCCAGTCATACAGCATCGACATCTCATCTATATTTAGGAAAAAGTTGGACCCATGAACACTTTATAACTCCTTATTTCTGTGAACAAAAATCTGGACACGGGTCACAAACTGGAATAGTTTTCAAAGAGTGTCCATTAAGAATAATGAGACTCCACTGTCCCCGCACATACTTTTTGCACCCAAGCACATGAATACAAAGGTAGTCTGAAACTACTGGTCAGTGAAAATGACAAAACATGTGAGAGAAATCAAATTGTTAAAAATGAATTCTTCTTGGCCTTTTCACTTCCAATGGGAAAAACTGTTAGGCAATACCTCAAGATATTTTTAATTTGATTTTTACCTTCTTTTTTTAATGTTTTTCAGAAGGTTTGAAGTAGCAGGTAAAACAGAGCATCCTACAAAAGAAATTATTGTACAAAACATTTAAGAGCTTGCCTAATGCAGCTATTCAGTCTATTCTCAGCAAACATTGAGACTGTAAGCAGGTACCATATCAGTTACTGGGTTTTATATTCTTTCTTCCACATGAACTTTCCCCATTTTCTCCAAGGACTGCTAAGACTCAGATGAGGTTTTAACCAGACTTCAATTTCAAGGAGGGCATTTTTGACAAGCAAAGTGGTGAAAAAGAGTGTTGCACTATGTCATTTCTTGAATAAACCTCTTCAGAGTGGAAAAAAAATGCAGCATATCACTGGTGTGGATCCTGATCTTAGTTGTACAAATGGGCAGCTGGTGTTAGAGAGTGTCTCTGACTGACAGTGTCTGACTTTTTTGGCATATTTTTTTCCTTTATGGCATCAGTGTAAAGCCAGAATAACTACTGTTCCAGAGTGTGCAGTGGGAAGCTGAACAAAGGAGAGGAGGGGAGAGTTAGAACAAGGAACTGGATCTGGCAGATCCCCTGGTGATAGAGAAATTTCTGTAAGGAACAATGAACAGAAAAGTCAAATCTCTGAGATCATAGGAAAGAGCGTTCTGACAAAGGAAAGAATACAGTGTCTGCTGTGACAGAAATCTAATGGCTTAGCTGAAACTGAGGCAAGAAGTAGGATGTGCCTGCAATGATGCATTCAATAGAGGCAGATTGCTTATAATGCTTTTTATAGTCTTACATACCCACTTCAACAGTTCTTTATTTTGAAAAATGAAGTCTAGTGTTGAAAATTCAGCTTAAGAATTATAAGCAGGTGTTACAAAGAGTTGTCAAGGTTACTGAATTTGTTGCTAAGAGTTTTGATGTTAGAGATGGGCTTTCCATCCACTTAAGTTCTGGAGCTATTTATGTGCTTCTTTCTTGAGACAGTTGCCTCTATGTGCCTCACCCTGGCACATGAAACAAAGAGCTGTGATTTTGTCCAGCAGGGAAATCCTTGGTCTGTCAGCCTGTTATGACAGACAACAGTCACAGAGCTGCAAATACAAAAAGACACTCAGTACTCACTTGGCAATGAGATAAATATTACAGATTGTGGCCCTGTTAATAGCAAAAATATTTTTTTAGGTTATACTTTGGAGGAAAAATTACTTTCAAATTACTCTTAATTAGGAGTACAATCACCTAAGAAAAGCCTACAAGATCATCTGACAGAGGTTGAACATCTTTTACACAGATCAAAAGTTATCAGGGAAAAAAAACACAAGAGAGAGAAATAATTCATCTTTGTAATCTGCCTTCAGCAACTCAACTGGAGTGGTAAATGTTTACACTAGAATAACATCGTGGTAAATGGAAACTCTGCTTTATAAATTCTGATGTATTCCCAGAGACTCTCAAAATTATATTCCCGTCATTACAGCTCAGGTTTTAGAAAGCATTTTCCCTTTTTCTTTTTTTTCCTTTCATTTTTCTTTTATCTTTCTTTTATCTTTCTTTTATCTTTCTTCTGCCTACACTTTCCCCCTACCCCTGAAGTCTTCTTTGAGCTTTAACATAAAATGAAATTGAGTAAAGGAACTCAATGCGAAGCCTTTCTTTAATCTCTTTGCAGCTGTTACAACCTGTTACAAGTTTAAAGTAAAAAATTCAAATCTATGGTGAAAGACTGAAAAACTTCTTACCTTTACAGGTTACTTTGAATTCTGTCATTAATTCTCACCATCATCATCATCAATCTGTGTTACTTAAAATCTGATCTCTGGTGTTCGCAAGGTTTTCATTACAGACAAGTTTTGGATACTGAACAAAATCAACCGGTGTTCTTCACATATACTCCTCAAATTTTGTTGACACTTCTTAAAAGCAGGTGTATGTTTAGCTGTTACTCCCCATACTATCACCAGCAAAATCAATCATGCTGCAAGTCGCTTATTTCTGACCTCAGATTTTCAACACCTCTTGTGTCTAGTAATAAGGTAAATTCAATGGGAACATCTCTTAACTATTCCTGGTAACCTGTCACACTGCCTGTCTGCTGCAGTCTTGAATCATTCTGTTAAGAAGCTGCAAGAAGAGACGCTGTCAGAGACACTACCTGTTGGCTCCAGGACAGACCTGCTGCTGGCCAAGGCTGAGTCAATCAGGAATGATAGTAACACTTCTGTGATAACATATTTAAGAAGGAGAGAAAGATATTGTGCAGTTTTAATTGTGGTGAGAGTGGAGCAGATTGTGAATATGAGAGAACAGCTCTGCAGACACCAAGGTAAGTGAAGAAAGAGGGAGAGGAGGTGCTCCAGGCATTGGAGATGAGATTCCCCTGAAGCTTGTGGTGAAGACCATGGTGAAGCTGTGCCCCTGCAGCCCATGGAGGAGACCCATGCCAGAGCAGCTGGATTCCCAAAGGAGGCAGTAATCTTATGAGAAGCCCGTGTTGGAGAAGGCTCCTCTCAGGATCCTGAAGATCTCTGGAGAGAGGAGCCCACACTAGAGCAAATTTCCTGGCAGGATTTGTGGCCCTGTGGGGGGCACACCCTGGAGCAAGCTGTGCCTGAAAGACTGCACCCTGTGGAAAAGTAAACTATGACGGCAGTTTGGGGAGAGCTGCTGGCCATGGGATGGACTCACGTGGGAAAAGTTTGTGAAGGACTGTGTGCCAAGGGAGGAACCCCACACTGGAGCAGGGGAAGGACTCTTCTCCCTGAGCAGCGGCAGGAGAAAAGTGATTCAATTATTATAATCCCCATTGCCATTGCTGTGGGGGAAGAAGTTAGAACCTCGGTAAGAGGGAGGGGTAGGGAAAAATTGCATTTAAAAATTATGTCTTGTTATCCTTCTCTGTGCTTGGTTAATAATCAATTCACTGAATTTCTCAATTTGAATCTGTTTTACCTGTGATGGTATTTGGTGTGTGACCTTTCCTGGTCTTTATCTCAACTCATGAATGTTTATTATCATTTTCTTCCTTGTCCAGCTGAGAAGGGGAATGATAGAGAGGCTTTGGTGGGTGCCTGCTATACAGCAAGGGTCAGCCCACTACAGAGATTTCCTGAGGGAATGACAGATTTGAAGTTTACTTCTAGCTAACAAGAATTCTTTTCCTAAAGAATGATTGCCTTTTGTACTTTCAGATGTGTAAGACTTTGATTGATGCCTGTGGCAGGTTCAGTTGGAACCAGGCAGAAACACCAATTAAGTATCGTGGTTTTTAAATTGCCAATTTGAAATTTCCCGGCCAACGCACCAAAAAATGTTGTGGGTTTAGAGCTAGCCAAAACTCACTAGCCCACTCATGTTCTGTTGTGAGATATGATTTTTGAGGAAAGGAAAACGCAGGCTTAAACTTAAGACTATAAGGGGAATTTATTAACAAAACGAACTAAAAAGGAAATAACAAGGAAAAGTCCAAATGAAACCTCGAGAACACTTCCCTCCCTCACTCACTTATCTCTTTTCCACTTGACAACACAAAAACGAAATCTGGGATTTTTAAAATCAGTTATCACTTTTACAACAATCTTTCTCTATTTCACATAAGGCAAAGAGTATTCTTTTTCAACACT
>VWYI01016769.1:0-14453 GCA_013399455.1 Anthoscopus minutus | reverse complement strand
CGGCCTCTCATTTCTGTTCGTGCTGGCCGTGGCTCAGGCACGACTCAGAAGAATTTCGGCGGCCCCGACAGCGGTTGATGGCTTAGCCTGGCCCGGTTTGCCCCGGCTCTGGCAGCGGCTGGTGGCTTAGCCTGGTCCGCCCCGGCCCGGCCCCGGCCCCGGCCCGGCCGGGCCCAGGTCGGGCCGGGCTTCCCCTCACTCACAGCTCTGTCACCTTCAGCCGCCGGAAACCCAAGAGAACGAGTTCAGAGTTTCCCGGGCTTCACAATGGTATTCACGGGGGTGGAACTTAGCTCTGAATAGCTTACAGAGCTGTCAGTTCTCAGAACTGGACAGTCACTGGCTATCTCTGAAACTCCCAAGCGTCTCTCTCAGGAGAACCATTTCCGGGGATGTTTTACTTCCTTCTTTTCCAATACCAACTAAGGTCAAAACCAGCACAATGCCTCAGTTGTTTCAGTCGTTAGAAGAGAAGCAGCAAAGTTATGTATGTTGGAAGGGACGTAGGGAGGTGTCCAGCTCTGTAGGGGCAATTTTCAAGTTAATTCAAGCTTCAGAATTGGATCAAGTTACTCATTATGCTGTCCACTTGAGTTTTGAGTTGATGCAACTGAGTATAGGGATTCCACAACTTCTGTGAAACTTTTCCAATACTTGGCTAACTACCATAATTTAAAAAAAAATTATATACATCTTAATATCTGACTGCAGTTTCCCTTTCTGGAACTCGTATCTGTTTCTTTTGTTCTTTTGCATATACTTCCCATTAGATATTTGTAGGCAGTGTAATATCCTACCGTAATTTTCTCCTCTTAAGTCTGAATAAATCCATTTGTGCCTGCTTCTCATTATAAATAATGACCTGCAGCTGCCTAAAGATCTGACCTTCTTTTTACCACACTTCCTCCATTTGATGATACCTTTCTCATACAAGCTAGGCCTCAAATGGGGCACAGTCCTCCATATGGGTTCTCAAAAGTGCTGCACTGATTGGAATAACCACTTCACTCAATCTGCTATGTTCTTGATGGTATAGCCCAGTATGCAATTGGCCTTTGCTGCATGGGTACATCTGTACTTCTGTTCAACTGGCTGTCCAGCAGGCCCCCAATTCTATTTTCTGCATGAATGGCTTTCTGTGCAGCTCCCACCCCAGCTGTACTATTGCATAGGTTTATTCCATTAACCCTGGGGGCACTGCAAGTGACTGACTACCAGCTATACTTCAAACCATTGACCTTTCCCCTTGAGCCCAGGCCATTCAGTGAATTTTCCACATAGTTAACAGTTTTGCTCTGTGTCTTACAGTACTTCCATGCTGTTGCTAGCTGAACAATTCATGGTTGCTAAGGAATGTGCTTCTCTCTGTGGGAAAGAGGATAATCACTTTTCTTTATTCTCTTTTATTACAGCAGCCTATTCGGTCATGCTGTTTTTCTCTTGACATCCTCTGAGCTGCACTTGTCCTTGTCTGCTTACCTTTGACGACAGGAGTTGGGACTTCATAAGGAAGAAGATGTGATTATTTTTCTCTCTCATCTTTTGTCACTATATAGAAAAATGACCTTTCTTCATAAAACTGAAGATCCCCATCTCTTGTTCTTCGCTATGTGGGATGAAGTTGGTGATCAGAGGTTCTTTTGCCTACTGAGTTGAGTGACTGTGTTCTTTAAGTGAGGAAAAAACTGACGATGTTGGTTATGATGGTCAGTTGTAGCTGAATATATCTTATTGAAGAAGTGTGGTTTCTGATTGTGACAGTGTTTACACAAACCTGAGACCCCAATCTTGGACAGAAAGAGCTGGATCAAAAAAAATTAATGATGCTTTGCACATATTGCAAGCATCATTACTGTTGAGTGATAGTCGGTGTCACTTCAAATATGTTAAATTATTTCTTCATTTAAATTGAACAGAGTCTGATGAATCTGTCTTTATAGTGAAAGTGCCTGAGGAGCAACTGAATTTATACTAGAAATAAAATCTTTGCAAGGTCAACTTCTAGTCTATAGGAATGATAATCAGCTATTTGAATGCTTGTTCCACTTAGTTAAAATTCACCAAATGCACTTTTGATTCTCATTCAAGACTTTGTTCTAGGTCTTTGTCCACTTGAAATTTCCATGTGGTTTTTTACCCTACTGAAGAGACATTGAAAGAGAATTGTCATGTAGTATAGAAATACCCAAAATCCCTATGATGAGATATTTTGGAAGAGAGTGTTCCTTAGCTTGGAGGGATTTATGAATTTTACGAGATCTAGCCATGGCCTCAGGGTGGGCATACTGGGACATGACAGGGGACTGATATTACTAGAGTGCTGCATGAACCCATATTCAAGGTGTAGGATGCATTTACATTCTCAGAGAAAGAGAAAAAACCCATAAAGCAGCAGTGAGATCTCAAAGCATCTTCCTTGCTTATTTTAAACACACTCTTTGCTCCATTTGTCAGTCTTACAAAGTGAGGAGTCTTTCAAAGAGGGAAACTAGAAAAGGTTTCAGTTTTCTTGTCTTACTAGAATCTTTGTTCTTGAAATCCCTGTCATTAAAAAGATTAAATTCAATTTTCTAAATCTGAAAGTCTCATCTACTCTGCCATGGAAACCCTGTATTACTCTGGAACTGTATTCTTGACAGATTAAAGAACTGGTACATTTCCCTACTGTATGGACAGGATGTCCTCCCAGATGTCCCTTCCATCAGAATATATTTTCCTAAAAGGAGGATGAATTTTCCTGAAACTGAGTAATGACACAATCAAGAGCAATATATTGATACTGTTTTCTTTCCTACTTACAGAACTGCACCACTCATTATGATTTTGGTAGCTTATAAGTCTTTTTGAATTCTGCTAGTATAAAATGGCGGAAGGTTTGGAGGTGAGACACCTGACTTCAAAAAGGCATAAGGAAAAATTATGGTTCAAATTTTATACTCATGGTGTTTCTATGCAATAGAAAAACAGAAAAACAAAAATAAAAAAAAAACAGAAGAACCCCACAAATAAACAGAAATCTGAACCAACAAGCTCAACAGACTGATAATGGTGAGAATGAGAGGAAATCTAATGAAAGGGAGACACAAATATGATAATGGAAACATGAAGATTTCATCTGCTAAGTGTTCAGAAATCATTCCATTGACCCCTTCAAAAAAAGAATATTTTCAACAGACAGAAGAAAAATCTCATCTGAATTTAGTGGTGGCCATATTTTGAGTAGGAGGATGGACTAGATAGAAATTTTCCATCTGAATGGTTTTGTAACTTCATTACTTATGGTATTTGTAAATATTCAAACAAAATATAAATCACAGTTAAATGGGAAATGATTAACCTGAAAGATGAAGAAATATAATCAGAAAATATTTCAGGAATTATGTGGTTTCGTATCTTTTTGCCTTTGGGAGAGATCTGTGCTTTACCAACATCTACCTTCTGACCTCACTAAAAAGCTCATTGCATTCCAGGAATAATGTAAAGATCATGGCTATGTGCTTAGTGAAATGGATAATGCAGTTGAAACATCAAGTCACATTGTTAAAAAGGGAGGCAGAAAGAGGCAGACAAGAAATTCTTTATCACTGGCAGTGTCAACAGATGGTGTAAAATTACCACCTTATGTAGTCTTGTTACATAAAACAATGCCAAAGGAGCAACTGCCTACTGGAATAGTTGTCAAGTGTCAAAACCAGGATGAATATCCACAAATTTAGTGAAGCATTGTCTGAATGTCATTTGGAGTAGGATACGTCTGATGCTAAGAGAAACAAGAATGCTTGTTCTAGGAGCATTTAAAGATTATCTGTTATCAGCAGTGAGGATTGCTGTTAGAGAAGGGAACTCTGATCTCATCACACCAGGAGGAAAGATACTACAGCTGCAAATCCTTCATGCTATAGACCATTCTATTTTTATGGTCAAAATGTATTCTGGCATCAGGTCATGCTTGAACCCTTTCAAGGGAAATGAAAGCACCTTGTGCCAAACAGTTTTGTCATTGGATTAAAAGGAAAAGACAAAATTATAGCAAAAGAGGCTATATATAAGAAAGCCTATTTTTCAAATCCCATAGAGGGAACTGAAGGTAACTTTTATGAATTAGAAGAAGAAATAGAGAATGACGAAGACATTGGAATTGACAAAAAATGTTGAAGATAATCACAACATGGGAGATAATGAGGAGATGTGGTAAGTAAAACCTTAAAGACAATAGTAATAAAATATGGGAGAAGAAATAGACTGACTTCATGGCCATGGTTCATTACCTTTTTTTTCAGGAGTTGATAAAGCTATCACTGTGCACTTGTTTTGGTACTACACTATAGCAATATTTTGGGCCATTAGAATACAACGTGACAAATTCTACACTAGAATTTCTAGAATCAAATTCATTATCTCACTACATGAGGGCTCTACATCACGAAAGATGCATATTCTCCAACACTTATCCTTCAATTTTTGTGAATGCTTTAGGAAACATATACGTAATATTGTCTAATAAAATTAATTTCTTTTTCTCTTAAGTATATTATTTAACATTTGGTAGATAACTTTGTTTCCGTGTAAACCAGTGGATTCCTGCCCAAAAGTTAGAGTTCTGTTATGCTGACATAAAATATAAACTGTGTGGCACTGTGGAAATAAGCTCTTGATATACCTCTTCAATTTTTTTTCATTTTCATATGTTTTTACTATATAATAAGATTTCAATATCACTCAAAAAATGTAGTTCAAAGCATTCTGAATTTGCAAAAAATATCCATAGATTAATATAATCATAGAATGGCTTGGGTTTGAAGAAACCTTAAAGGTTGTCTAATTCCAATCCCCCTGCCATGAACAGGAATATCTTCCACTAGTCCAGGTTTCTCAGAGCCTGATCTTGACCTCTACCAGGGTCAGGGAATTCACTTCTCTTGGTAACCTATTCCAGGTTACCTCACCACCCTCACACAAAACATTTTCTTCCTAATGTCAAATTAAAACAGACTCTCCTTCCATTTAAAACCATTGTTCCTCTCTTTTTTGCTAGAAAGTGCTATAAAGCCTTGCTAAAGCCTTCTTTGTCCAGGCTGAACATCCCCAACTCACTCAGCCTGTCTGCATATGAGAGACGTTTCAGTCCTCTGATCATCTCTGCCAGCCTCCTCAGGACTCTCTCCAACAGTTTGGCATATTGCTTATGCTGGGAACCCCAGAGCTCGATGTAATCCAGGTAAGTTGTCACAAGAGCAGAGCAAAGGGAGAGCATTACTTCCCTTGAATCAAAATCAGCTCCTCAACAGTAAAATATAATTTTTATTACTTTATTATTATTATTATTATGAGCTAATTACACGATAGTCTTGATTTGTCTGTTAGTTGTTCTCAGGATTTCAGGATTTGTATTTCTTTCTATATACAGTTTTCTCAAGTTCCTTTCATGTGAATTTTCCCAGTGCTCTGGGACTCTGTATACACCTCTTTGTTTCATCTTCCAAATTAAATGTTTATTTGAGACACTTCATTTAAACTGTTTTGCTTTTCTTTTTATTCTCAGTTGTTTCAGTTAAAAAATTAATCATGCAGTCATAACTAGGATGTCTTCTCTGGCAGAACTGCTCTCATTTGTGCTCAAGGGTGGTGATGGAGGGTAGATTAATTCAAAATGAAAAAGGCAAGCAAGCAAATTGCAGTTTTCCAATGCAAAACAGAAGCGTGGTGTAATAGGTGGGTGAGACAAAGAGAGAATGCTTAGGAGAAACCTTAAACTATAATTATGATGTTTATAGAAAATTTTGCCCTGTCAAGGCAGAACATAACATTCACTGAAGTGAAAAGGCCTTGTTTTTAGTATAGGGGCTGTGAGTATTTCATCTACAGTTGTTATTCAAATATATATATTTAGCAAAAAAGGGAAAGAGAGAAGAATTTTGTCAAAAGAGAAAGCTGTTTTGATAATAAAGACTTGCTATTTCTGCGATAATGGCTATGATTAAAGTTCAATATGTTCTAAACAGCCTGGGAAGATCTGGCTTCCTCACATTCATTTAATGTGGCTTGATTTGTAGTTATTTTTGTTGTTTTGTTCAGGGATGTTTTCATGCTGCATTAAAAACCCAGGGAGAAGGAAAAAATTAACTTAGAGAGCAGCTTTTGAATTGGATTAATTTGTCAGCTATAATAATTTTCACCTATGCTCATCTCCCCTTGTTCTAACAGCCAGTCTTTACCTGATTAAAACCAGCATCCCTCCAGCTCCAGCTATATTTTCAATTTGGTTTTGTATCCTTCCCCGTGTTTATGCAAAACAGCTTTTGTTTTACTTTATTTAAATAAGAACCTGATTATGTTCTGAGGGATATGGGATCATTTTTTTTAAACTGATTGACCTGTCTGTAAGACAACAACCCACTCCTTTAAGTCAGATAGAGAAGCACATATTAAAACCATTATCTCATATACTCAGAGGCATCCATGAAGACTGTGGTCAGCTTTTGCAGAAACTCAGTTCTATTTTTACTGAATATTATTTCATAAACTCAAGTCAGGTATGGGATTTGGTGACAATTGTTATTTGAATGAATACAGACTAGATATTTGGATCGATGCTTTTCTTCTGTAGATGGCAAAAGTTCTTCAAAGTAACAAAAAAGCTGGATTAATTTTGTGTTCTTGGATTTTGACTTCATTAATAATTGAAATTTTTGCAGTTTTTTTTTAATCTTTACTAATTTAAAGCTACTCCCTTATCAGCTTGACTTAAACATTGTCTTCTAGAGCCATGCTGGTTCTATGGATGGTTAGAATGTCTGAATGTGAGAATGTCCAGTCTGTCTTCTCTGAATATTTTCTCACTAAATTTAGCATTCCAAAATCCCAATTGTCTTAAAAGAAAAAAAATTAAAGCATACATATTATTGGATTAACAAATTTCGTGTTCTGCACCAAATAGCAGCAATCATATGCAAGACTACTTGAGAGCAGCCCTGATGATTGATTTGATATGATGTGATATGATTCTGTGATATGATGTGAGATGAGTTCCTTCTCCAAGTGATAGAGGAGCCTGTGAGAAGGGGCATTATACTGGACTTCATTCTCAGCAACAAAGAGAGGCTGGTGAGCAGTGTTCAACTTTGTTTGCAGTAACTATGAAAGGTAGAAGTTCAAGATCCTTAGGGCAGCAAGAAGGGCACACAGAAGGTCACTACCTTGGTGTCAGGAGGCAAGATTTTATCAGCTTCTGGGATCCACTTGGTACAGCACCATATGATAAAGCCCTAGAGGGAAGAGGGATCCAAGTAAGCTGGCTTAAAGGGTTCAAGGATCACCTCCTCCTGGCTAGGGAGTGACACATTCCACTGAAGAGGAAACTGGATAAGTGACAGGAGGGCTACATGGATGAACAAAGAGCTTCTCAACCAGGAGGAGCACAAAAATACAAACACAAAAAGGAGGACTAAGAAGCAGAGAGAAGTACTGAGAAATTGTCTGAGCAGTCAGAGATCAAGATAGAAAAGCTAAAGCCCTGATAGGATTCAATCTGGAAGGAATGTCAACAGCAACAAGAAAAGTTTATGTAGATATATTGGTGATAAAAGAAAGACTAGAGAAATGTGTTCCTTCTCCAGAAGGAAGCATGAGACCGGCTTACCTGACATATGGAGAAGGCTGAAATGATCAATGAGTTTTGTGCCTATCATCACCAGAACGTAGTCTGGTCACAACACCTAAATGTTCAAAGGCAGAAACTCAGAGAATGACAAACCAACTATTGTAGACTACCAGAGATCATCTGAGGGACCTACTGAGATACATCTGCAAGTCCTAAGGGAACTAGCAGAGGAAGTGACTAAGCCATTATCCATCGTGTCTGAGAAGTTGTTACAGTCCAGTGAAATTTCCACTAATTAGAAAAGGGGAAACATAAGCTTAATTTTTCAAAGGAAAATAAAGAACACCTGAGGAACAATGGGTTTTCTCACCTCTTTGACTGTATATGTAATGGAGCAGATCCTCCTGGAAACTGTCCTAAGGCACAAAGGAAAGAAGGGAGTGATTGGTGACATTGCTTCACTAAAAACAAATAATGCCTTGTAGTCTTCTATGATGGTGTTACAGAGTTGGTAGATGAGGAAGACTCACTGATGCTATTTACCTGGAATTGTGCAAAGTACAATGCTGGTTGTATTCCGAAAACATTGCTATACCATGGAATGGATCCAGTTTTGAAATTGAGATAAGCAGAAACAGTTTCATAACAGACTAATGATGCCTTTTAATTCAGCAATAGCTCTTAATTTGGAGAGAATATTGTAGGAATCTAAGTGTCCATAAATATTTATAATCAGTTAGTTGAAACAATGTATAATTTAATTTACAATAGTTTTCTTTTCTTGAGGACAGATGTTCTGAGTCTTCTATGAATATTGGCCATACTGATAGAGAGGGAATTGAAACTTATGCTCTAGCAACTTTTTGCCTCTGAAATTTTCTAAAAAGTGCCATCTGAATGGTATTCAGGAAATTGTTTTTATCCTACCTTTATTTTCTATACTGTCTTAAAGTTTTCTGCAGCTTGAATTCAAGAGGGACAAATATTTTATTGCAGTTTTCTGAATGCACTTTAACTTGAATTTCTTTCTGCTATTTATAACATGATTTATTAGGTGTTTGTATTATCACCTTCAAATAACATCTTTGACCCTATTGCATGATTCCACATTGACCATTTGTCAGCAGAACTGCAGCTGTGTACAGTATTGTATTTTTTGTCCTTAATATTGAAACATATTGTGTACCATAATTTGCTACTGAAGTGCAGTAATACATGAAAACATATTGGCACACATACTAATTTTAATTTCAAAAGATGAAATGCTAATCTCCAGACTGATGCATTCAAGTAATAAGAGAAGTTCTACTTCTTGCTGGTTTATTTATGATGATTTGCACACAATTGATACCAAATTAAATATAGAATAAATTTAATCTCAGTATAGTTTCTGATTGTCTCAACTGATGTTGGTTCACACCATTACTGTAAGAATTCAAGGAAAACATAGTGTTTGGAAGAGGTTAGCGTATGTTTGTATAAAAATATTTTAAGTCCATGTGTTTTCATTTAAAAAAAAAGACAAAGATGGTGTGCTAAATCTTAAAAATTACCATATTGTCACTGTTGAATTTGCAAAGATATTTTCTTTAATAAATAATCTTTTTAAGATGACAAGTAATGACAAGTAATCTTTTTAAGATTATATTTTGTTTTTTACATTTTAAACCAATTTAATTTTCAAACTGTTTGCTCATAATTTTCTTACAATGCAAGCCTGTGCAAACTTACACTATGCAACTATTCCTCCATCATTAGGATAAATAACCCTTCAGCAAATCTTTACATATCTCTGCCACTCGTAAAACTTTTAATCTGTGTTTTACTTAACAAAATCATTAGGAAATTATGACAAGCTCATGTTACTATATATTTATTTGCAAGATTGGATTCTAAACTATGAAACTATAGAGAAAAAAAGAACAGAATTAAGTTCTTCACACTTAAAGTTCAGAAGAAATAACCACAACTCATTTAGGTTTGCAGCAGAAATGACAGTGTACTAAAATATCTTTACCCTCTTTCCTCACACATTCCTAATGTTGTGATAAACCTGTTCATTTGGGGCACATTTTCAAACATTTCTGAAATACATCATAGTTAATATATATTAATATTTCACTGTTTTCTGCTGTTTCAATAGAAGAAAGCCCAAATTCTCAATTAAAAAAAAAGTTTTAAAATTTTTCTTCAATGTTTCTGTAAATTATATCATTTTGTCTCTAATCCATATTACATGCACAGTCTCAGGATCTCTAGGATAGAACCAAATGCTAAAGTACCTATATTTTTAATTAAATTAATTAAATTAAAGACAAAGCTTTACATAACATGTAGAAAGGTGTCAATGCTTTTGTATAAGAAGTGAACAAACCTCATATCTTTCACAAGACAAAAATAATTATTCGAATTGATACTTTGTGAACAAAAGTTGAAAAAAAAAGACTACTCTTTGATCTCAGCTGTAAACAAATAAGGCTAAATATATGTGTAAATCAGCATAATATTTCAAAATTTCATCTAAAACAAAACCTGGGAAATTTTGTCCAACTATTAGTCAAAATTTTTCACTCCAGTCAGATTCTTCTTCATTATGTGCTTATTATCCTATCAAATTCTATACTGAACTTTGAGCTCAAATTTTGTAAAAATACCTCTTGACTTAAGGTCATAAGAACTTTCTAGGAAACTGCTATATTTGCAAGTGTTAGCAGATTTTCAGATGAAAAGGCATTAAACTATTATAATGCAATTGATCGGGAGGCTACTGTGTAATATCTGTGCCTTTTTATCCCACTTGAGAAATAAGGACAGGTATGAGAAAAATTCCAATCTCTTGTATATATCAAATACAGTAAGTCTTCAAATGATTGTGTTTTTTCAAAAATTTTCTTTTCCATCTGTGATAACATATGTCTGATTGCTTCTTAATTATACAGAGAAATTAAAAATGTCATATCAGGAGCTAGATATTAGATTGCAATATTTTAAAATATGTTGTAAAATTTGCTTATCTTAAAGCACATTTCTGCTGTAGATCTTGCTTCCTAAATCTCAGCTGCATTAGAAATTCATAAAATCATCTATCTACTCAACATTCTGCTTCAGTTTGTTTAAAAGGATCCTGCAACTTCTGAAACTTTCACTTTTTTCATAAATCATGTAATTTAAACAAATAATTTACATCTGCAAATATACTACAGTAAAACATTTTGAGTAATTTTCTGGGTATATAAATAAAATTTGCTAAGTTCAAGTGAACAAAATGTTTGTTATAGCGTGAGATAGAGAAACCTTGTTCTCAGTGGAGTAAAGTTTTCTGTGTTAAATCATCTCCATTGCAAGTCACCTGCTTTCCTCATTATTCTCCATATTTCCTGTCTCTTACAATACTGTATTTGTCCCTTTAGTCTTTCTCCACCTACCACCACATGCAAACATCTGACAACAGCTGGACAGAAGGTTAAGGACTGTAAAGATGTGAGCTTAATGGCCAAGAGAAAAAAAAAAGCTGATTTCAAACAAAAGCATTCCCTCAGTGGTACCATTTACTTGGATCTATTACACCTACCCAGCTGACAGTTTTAAGAAACTTAAAGCAGCTTAGTATCTTCTTTGGCATATCTGTCCTTTTGGAAATGCAACGGGACCAGATCCTCTAAAACTTTCCCATGAAGAAATTACTAACAAGTGTATTTTTTTCATGGATAAACAGCTGAATACTTGTTGCACGGGAATTTATCTGGAAATAATTAATTCTTTAATGCAGAGTCAGTTTGATTATGATTAAAATGCTAATTAAAAGGAAGTCAAAGATTAATAAACATTTTTATTGTTGAGGCTACCTATAAATACTACTTTATAAGAATTTTTAAAAATATTTTCAGAGAGGTCACTGAAGGGACAAATATGAACATTTTTTCTCCTATTTATGCCATTGATCAATGATAACGTGATTCCCAGTATAAGAACACCTCATTCCTGTAACAGGTTTTGGATGGACTCTGAATAACTTGTCTTTTTTGCATATGAAGATGTACATGCACATCCACACTCAAAGTCCTGGAATTCATAAAATAATTTTACATGCTTTATGGTAGGTCTTTACAAAAGCAATCACCCACAGTGAATGAGTTGAGAGAGCTGATGAATGGTTTCACAGATTTAACGCCTTGTTATAATTTGTGTCTGAGAATTTAAGACTTTTAAGTTTCTATTGCTAATAATAGTACTTCCATAATTAGTATGAAGAATTTACTTTTGGAATAAGTAAAAAATAATTTTTGTGACCAGGCCTGATGAGTTTGAATAAACATAAATTGTGAAAATACAAGGTATTTATTCTCCTAAAAACTCTTCTGAATAACTTCTGCAGTTGAAACATATCAATTAATTCAGCTGAATGTTAGGGAGACAGTAATTTCTGGAGTAAATTCTAGCATCTGATTTTATTTATTTGTTTAGACGAATAGTAGCCCATAAATAAGATACAGCTTTGTTGACTTTACATTTTCTAATAAAAGTACTTTACAGAAAACAAAGAATCAAAAACCAAATTAATAAAAATTGCATTTTTCCATGTGTATCTCTTTTCTTTGCAAAAAACAAAGCAATATCAAATTTCACCTATCCCACATATATGTGCATGTTTTAAGATACACAGGTTAAGATCTAGTAGGTTTTTTCCTAGGATTAAATTATTTGGATTTCATTATTACTAAGACTAGGAGTCTCACTGAGCTACCGGACAGAAAGGTCTGTTTTTCATTATGTAACTTTGAAGTTTAAATTTAAAATCATAGTTATCTCAACAGCATTTTCATTTTTGTAACAGGTGTTTACATTCAGTCTATTTTACAGGAAATACTGTTTTCGGTTAAATGGTGGGAGGGGGAGAGAAAATAGGCTGATCATTTCAGTCAAACCTGCACTGCTGAAGATTTTTCTTAAGGAAAATCACTTTGCATGTATAATGCATTGATAGATCTTTTGCTAGTATTGTTAACCCTTATTTGCCAGCATTTTTGCCCTTTTCCTGGGCAAAAGTAATACACATGATGAAGAAAGTTTAACAATAAACAGCAAGTATCATATGTCCCTGTTCAACAGATGTTGCAGCATAAGCAAAACCAAGAACAGGCATTTTGAATAGTTCCTGATGAAAGTGATATATAGCTACTACATGAAAGAAATGTTTTGAGGAATGATCTACTGCAGTGGAGATGATGCTCAGGGGAGGATGTTCATCTGGACACCCCATCACTTCTATTGGCAGCTGGCTGATGGGGAAAGATTTTCTTTTCTCTTGTTCTCTCTCCCTTATGTGCTCTCTCCCACTGCCTACAGCTCTACCTTTTGTTTTTAAAATGCTGGAAGGTAACTTCTAGTGCTGGAGAAAACTATGACAGTAGAAATCAAACACTCTAATCTGTCTTTTGTGAGCTAGTCTTAATATAATTTGTGAAATATTTCTCTTTCATGTCAATAGAATTATAAAGTCTGCTGAGCTGGAAGGGACCGGCAAGTATTATTATGGCAAACTTCTGGCTCCAAAAATCACACCCTGTGCCTGAGAGCATTGTCTGAACATTTTTTTAACTCTGTCAGGCTGATGCTGTGATCACTTCCCTGGGGAGCCTGTTCCAGTGCCCATCCACCCTCTGGGTGAAGAACCTTTTCCTGATATCCAACCTAAACCTTTCCCTGACTCATCTTCACACTGTTCCCCTGGGTCCTGTTACCAGTCACCAGGGAGAAGAGATCCGTGCTAGTCCCTCCTCTTCTACTCATGAGGAATTTGAAGACTGCAATGAGATCTCCCCTCAGTCTCCTCTTCTCCAGGCTGAACAGACAAAGTGACCTAACCACTCCTCATCCAGCTTGCCCTCCAGACCCTTCACCACCTTTGTAAGCCTCCTCTGGATGCTCTTTAATACCTTGATATCTTCTCTGCACCATAGCACAAGAACAAGATTATATTTCGTTTACCTGGAAGTCAAGGCTGACATGACAGGATTATGTTATCTGACAGGAAGTATATCCCACACATCACAGAAGAACCCAACCCCAAATAGTCAATGTCCACGACTACTATCAGAGCCAGAATTCCATCTATTCCTACAGTAATGTGCTAAGGTTTACTTGACTGGAATATTCTGTATACATCTTCATATTACAGTCTCTCTTCAGAAGTGAAAGAGGTTGGTCATTTAAAATTCTGAGCAATACCATGTGGGCTTGCTACAGCCTTCAAATTTTATCTGTGAGGACCACTATTTTGGTTGAAGGAGTGGTTGGAAGAAAGGGGCAGCTCCCCATATCACTCCAGGTCATAAAAGAGTCAGAGAAATTGAGAGATAATAGTTGCATGCAGAAATTCCCAGCCTTACAGCTATCATAAGCAGTCATAACATTTGCAAAAATTAAGCTAAAAACAACCATGATTAATTCCCCCAGGAAATTCAGAAGATATTTTTATTAGCAATTTTATCTAAAGCAATTCTTTAAACGGCCAGCTACGAGGGAGGAATGATATCAATCTAAAGGTATGTTCTGGTTTGACCTTAGTTGGTATTGGAAAAGAAGGAAGTAAAACATCCCCGGAAATGGTTCTCCTGAGAGAGACGCTTGGGAGTTTCAGAGATAGCCAGTGACTGTCCAGTTCTGAGAACTGACAGCTCTGTAAGCTATTCAGAGCTAAGTTCCACCCCCGTGAATACCATTGTGAAGCCCGGGAAACTCTGAACTCGTTCTCTTGGGTTTCCGGCGGCTGAAGGTGACAGAGCTGTGAGGGAGGGGAAGCCCGGCCCCACCCGGGCCAGGTCGGGCCGAGGCCGGGGCCGGGGCCGGGGCC
>VWYI01016768.1:52100-63038 GCA_013399455.1 Anthoscopus minutus | reverse complement strand
CTTTTTTTTTCTGGTTGTCAGTGTAGGAGGAAAAAGAGGTCTCTTTGATTATTAGTTTTAGTGGCAGACCTCAGTTTGTTACAAAAAAAGGTGTATTTTGTATTAGGGTCCATAATGCAATTTCAGTGGTCTTTTGATGTTTCAAAGTGTGCTTTGTATCAAACAGTCTCCTATTTGTAACTTTGTGAATGCTTTTAAAATAATTTTTTTTAGGTCTTAAAGGGCCTTTGTGTCTAGTCTGACACATAAAAGACTAATGTTGGTCTTTTCTGTTGTAATAAAGGTAACGGTACATTCTTCGATTGTTCTCATTTCAAATCTAATACCAATTATTTTGCGGAACTTCTATTAAAAAAATCCTATTGATATTTGTCTTAATCATGTACATGATACTCAGGTGTTAGCCCAATTTCTTCCCTTTTTGTTGAGAAGGTGCAGGAAGGAGAAGTCAGTGACTTCATTGTAACCAAATTGTCAGTGATGCCTTTTGCCAGTGCCGACAGCAGAGATGTGCAGACAAGGCTCCCCAGTTAAGGGGAGGACTTTGCTATTTCCCTGTTCTATACTTTTCTGGCACTTCTGCTTTCTTACTGGTCTTTCTTTTACTTTATTCCTTTTTGAGTTTTTCAGGCCACTGTCTCAGTCTAGAAGAATATTGTTTTACATTATAGAGGGATCCCTCCTTCCATCTCTTCCTGTTCTCCTTCTCTTACTTGATCATTCCTTTTGCATTACTTTTAAATTTCTCTAAGCTTTTTCAGGCCATGTGAAGTCATGCTTAACAGGATCAGTTCGCCATGTTAAGAGTTTATTATTTATTTAGGAAAGAGGACACTGAGGATAGGCATTGAACAGAAAAATGCTGTCACATGCCTGCACTTAGCAAGGTCAAAACTAGACATGCAGTGATGATTATACAATGCAAGGCACATGGATTTTTAGATATGGCATCTACTGAATGCAGCTCCTTGAGTCCTCTATCTTGACAGGCAGAGGTTTGTAGGGAGATGTGCTGTGCAGGAGTAATCTTGATTGAACAAAATACACTGCTGTTGTCCTCTCTGGCACTGGAGGTTATCTATAATATTTAACATGAAGACATCTGCTTAAAAATACATAGAGTTGAAGAATTGCCTGCTAGTCTCAGGTAAACCTTTATAGCTCTGTGTAGCAACTGAGGCAGTTTCAGTCTCTGTAATTCCATGCAGGAGTCAGAACAGGCATGTCTGGTGTGGCTCTTGACTGCTATTACTTCAGGTGGATTACTGTGGCTATCCTTTTTTGGACTTACTGTGTATCCCTTAAAGCCATTGTTTGTTTCTCAGGTTGCTACTGAGACCTTGGGAAGGATCCTGCTTTCATACCCCCAGATCTGTGATGACAGAAGTTAATAAAGTGGATGACAATGGAGAAAGTACTTTTTAACATGAATGAGAAGTAGAGAAAAAAGATTTGGGGCACCACTGAAGAGGACCCTGCTTACATTAGATCAGTGTAATAGCAGAACTTTCAGTCTGATAATTTTTAATGTTTCTCTAACTGCTCCACTCCCTCTGTAGCTTTGCATGGATGCTGAAGTGGGTGCAGACATGTTGCTTTTATTAATTCTTGCTCCTATTAAGATTCTGATAATTATCATGGTTCTGTTCTTTATGATATCCATTTTTTGATCAAGTTTTTTTCAATTTCCCCTGTGTCTATGAAAATAGACGCTGCAAAGAGGATAATAAAGAATATCTTTGTTCATCAGGAGCAAGATATGTGGTAACAACTGCGGTATAAGGGCAATTGTTACTTATATATAGGATAAGGGTACAGTTGTTACTGGTATAGTTTTTGATTATGGAAAACCTAAGAACTCTTCTCAATTTCTTCTCTTTGTGCAAATTGAGAGATATTATAGTTAAAGGCTTGCTTTTTTTAATTTCCCATCATACCAAAAGTGGCCAAATTAAAAGTGCAAACCTTCAGAACATATAGGAGGTCAATAATAAGTGAAAAGAAGCAGCTCTGTTAGCTGTGGATACCAGAGTTCATATCTCTATGGGAAATGTCTTTTTTTTGTTGTGTAGAGATGTAATAGATGAGAAATAGGTGTAATTCCAAGCAACGAAAAGGTGTGTATATATATTCTGCTTTTTGATGTAGTGGAGATGATTGTCCTAAGGTAGTAATGCATAGAATGCCTGGTTTAAATTTCATTTCTCTAGTAAGTTTTAGCAGGATTTTATTTTCCCATAGAATGGAGCTCTTCAGCTGAAGATAATAAAGTAAGATAAATACAATTTTTCTTGAAGTCAGTAATTTAGATATACTATTTTGTTATTCTAAATGGATATTTTGTAGCAATTAGAGATTTGCTGTTAATTTATATCATTTGATGGGCAGGACAATGATGACAATGCATCTTTGTTAACATTTTGTTGAATCAATTTAATGATGATAAAGACTGTTTTCATGCTTCAAATATATTAAACTTTGGAAAATAGAAATCTTAATGCAGATAAATTCCAGTTGGACAGTCTGATAGTTTGTGCAGACTTTGTGTATAGTTATCTTGAATACAGTGGTAAATCTGAAGATATTTTCTTTCCTAAATTAGAGGTAGTGAAGAAATGATACAGGATGGACAGACATGTTACTTGGGGATGCAGAAAGTGGAAAATGTTTTCTTCATCAGCAGATTATGCTAGCCAATTCTTCTTAGACGAGCTTTGTGAGCTATTTTGCTTACAACCTTTGACTCTTTAGACCAGCAAAACACTTAGAAAAGGCCATCAAGATATTTAAAATGCCACCCACAATGAATTCCTCATTTCAACAGTGATTTAATACAGTTTCACCTGAAGGCTCTGGCCTAGCATAGTCCAGAGACCAGGAACATAAATTAGATGCGTCTAATCAGCATTGCCTTTCAGCTGTTTAATCTCTGGGTTTGAGATATGTTGATGGTTCTTCACCACTGGCCAAGATCAGTATCTGGATAAATATGTCAAGGATGTTCAGGTACCCAAATGTCATTCTTTCTGAAGAGTGTTTTATAATGGGAGATCTCACCATGATAAAACAGAGGACTGAGTCATAAGATGATTGTTTTGAAGATTTTCTTACAGGAAGCATTAAACACTTCGATTTTTTTTTCTAAAGTTTTCCTTTATTTTTATGCTTGTAGCCTGTGTCTCCGACCTGAATTTCAGGAACTTTATGCCACACCAAATATCTGGAAACCTGTACGCTAATTGTACTGCTATAGTGAAATGGATTTACTGAGTTGAAAATCTGCCACTTCATTATGTAGCAGCAAGCTGTGTTAATATAAATATTCAGAGGGATTCTGATAAATGTGTCAGGCTCATAGTGAGACTTTTATTCCTTGTGGGTCAGTTTTGGGTGGGGAGGTAAAATAGGTGTGGGACTCCAATCCATTCTTGGATACATCCCCCCAAGTGACACCGTGAACAGCTCCTGAGGCTGTTGAGGAGCAGATAGGAAGCTGTATGTTCACAAAGAACAGCTGGAAGGCTACCAGGCCATTATATGTTTAATTAAAAACACAAAGGGATAATAAGCTAGTTAAATTATTCACTGAAATCTAGCTGATGGAAAGAAGCCTCTGCAAGTGACTTCTGACCCTAGTAGTAAACCTGAAAAATTGGATTTATTCCCTGCTATGTTTTAGATTATTCTCTGCAAGATGGGAATCTAAGATGCCCAGGATTCAGAAAAGGAAAGAAAAACTCCGCAGATGTATCCATAACCCTTTTTATTTTAGGGTAAAGGGCACATCTTTATGAATATTTGTATGTTGAATTGCTAAAGTGGAAAGCTGTAAAGAGAATATAAAGATTGAGCTTTACTTCCATCCCTCTGAAGGAGCTGATGTGAAATATGTGAGACATTTACACATTTTTTTCCTTCTCAAATGGTCTTTAGAGATGCAAATGCATTGTGCTAATAACCTGTGGGGTTAAAGTATGCAAAAAAGTAAAGTGAAGAAGAACTGTTATATAAATCTTCCACTGATAGTAAGCATTGTGAGAGAGGAGTTACTACTGGAGGAGTAGTAAGCCATCCTGTGGCTTCCTGCTGAGAGCAGGTGTTTTATGTACACTAGGCTGACAATTGTTGTCTCTCTGAAGCATTAATATACTGCTCATAACCAGCTGTTGAAATGCACTCATTGTGCCACGTTGGGGATCGGAGGAGAATGGCTGACAGTTTGAATTTCTTTAAACCTGAATTTGGACAGTGCAGAAATGTTATGGTCAGCCAGGAGCAGGATGTGTGGGTCCCCTAGGAGTCTGCTCCAACATGCTGAGTTACTCTGTTTGATTGTTTTATGGCCCTCTGATACAGGCAAAGAAACAGAATATCTCAAACTTACACTAAATGCAACTTTCTGAGAACTGCTGCATTTGGGCTGCTTGTTTAGAATGTTAACTCTCCTAGTTAATAAGACATTTAGATGTCTACAACATGTTATTAATGTTGATTTGCATCGTTGATGACAGTGTGGTAAACAAGGTTCACCTTTTTGGTATAATTAAAAAAGTTTAATAAAAAGACAATTAGGAGACAAAGATAAAGCAAAGAGTTAAAAATGGGCCAGGTGCCTTGGCACTCTGCGAAGAGTACACCACCTGCCTCGAAAAGACCCCTCTATATACCATTTCTAAAAGTTTTCTTCTAATTATTTTGCATTTTCCGAGAACTGCTTAGCATGGCCACTCCTTGGCTTGGGTTCACCTTTTTAGAGCATGTGTGCTCTTGGCTTGTGGTTTTAATCCTCTTCTTATCACCTTTTGATTTGGGCCTTGGTCCACTCATCCCACAGGTGGTAGGTAAGGATACTTGGTGTGTCAGCAGCTGGGCCCCGTCGATGATCTGTTCACTGAATGTATCTCAGCCAAGTGGACAGTTCGAGCATAACTGGCAGCTATTCCATTACTATGTCTAAGTTTAGTTTACATAAAAGCTATAGCAAAATTACAATATGTATGACACTCACTCAAATATTTTGCAAAAAGCCAATATTATAATATATATTTTTAACAGTAGTGTGGGCAACGTGTCTGGTTTTTTTCGGTTTTATTTGCAGTTTTGCAAAAATGCCTGTGTGCTCTCTTTGCTCCAAGCACTGTCTCCAGAAAGGGAGGGTTGCCCTAATGGTTGCTGGCTGCAGAAATCTGCCAGAGCTCGTGGCAGTGGGGCAGAGAAGGTGGAGACTGCCTGGGACTGAGGGCATATGGATGGAGCAAACATGAACTGGGCCTTGAGAGAGGGCAAAGGAAAAGTTCAGTTTGTTTTTTCTGAGAATCTAGGAGAAATGTATATATTGTGTGTTACCCAGTGTGCAACAACTCAATAATTACACACTTGAGAGAGGCATCAATTATTTATTTCAGATCTGTGCAAGCCTGGGCACTTGCTGGTTTCACACAAATCAAGTACACCAACAGGACTTCCCACATTGTTATTTGTACACAGAAGTCCAGAATTGGTAATTTTCCAAGTGCGACCCTTCATTACTATTATTACTATTACTGTACTATTACGTACTAATACTACTGGTTAGTAGTTTCTATACAAAATTTGTATGATCAAGTTTACTAGTTCTAGGATGCTCTTTACTAAGGGATGGTAATTGTTCCACTGATTAGGTGTCCTTTCTTGCTGATTAGAAAAGTCTTAATTAGCCAGTTTAAGGTGTCTAAAGAATACTCACCAGTCCAGACCTAAGATGATTTTGGCATATTCCACATTTTACAACATGTGGAATATGTCATAATTTAATAAATCACTGAAAAGCTGCTGAATTTGAGTGATTAGAGGGAGCAACCTTTCTTCTAAGGACACTGCGGTTAGGGTAATTTGTTTTCAAATACTGTGGTTTCACTCAGGTGGCAGACCATATTCGTTTAAAAAGCTGTTATCCTCTTGTTTTATTAGAATCTGGCATTTAGAGACTGTGGATTTGGGGATCCCCTGATCTGAGCTGTTGCTGCAGTGATGAGCATGTGGAAGGGAGGGACTGGACAGGGCTGTGCTTTGGTTACAGCTCTGCTGGGGTCTGTCTGGTCACACTGGCAGCTCCAGGCTTCTGCATGCCTACAGATATCTCTGGGCTAATGTAAGCTCAGAGTCCCAGGTTAGCCTTATAAGGTTGCCAGCCCCCATTCAGAAAGTCCTCAGATATCAATGCTTTGTGGATTGCAAATGGTCCACTGGGGAAATAAACCTTCTGCCAGGGATTGGTGGTGATGAGCTCTGTAATGACAATTGCAGGATGTGTGTCCAAGGGTGACTTGATATTGAAGTGGTGGTATGTAAAAAGGAATAAAGATTTTCTTTTTTTCAGGTTACTTTTCAGTAAAAACAGTGTTTAGAGTGAGGGTATTTTTTTGTTGTTTTTGTGTGGGTTTGTTGGGGATTTTTTTGAGGTATATTTAACGAGTCATAACTTTAGCTTACTCCAGCCAGACTCTTTTCTGTTCTGCAGGCTGTGCTAGCTCTGAAGCCTGCTAAGGCTGTTCTGTTTTTAAGTGCAGTGTGGTACTACCTACTTTGTTTATTAGGACTAGGAGAGAAATCAGGCTTTTTTTCAGATAGTCGGCAGGTTGCAGTCACAGTGAAGGTAGATTTTTAGACATATGAAATGAAAACCAAAATGCTTAAGGTCAATCCTTACAACACATTCTATGGAACTATGTAGCTGCTTTGTACCAGTTCTGACTCCAGCTGTCCTCTAACTGGCAGACAGATATTGGGGTGTGCTGGTTTGGTATTAATTGACATTTGGTGAGAAGGGAAGAAATCACCCATGGAAATGATTTTTCTGGTAGGGGCTGCTAAGAGCTTCCTCTGTGCCGAGCAAAAACCAATAGCTGGCTAGCTCTGAGAATTGACATCCTATTAAACCATTAGAAGCTGGGTCTGCCTCTGTGAGATTCACATTTTAAAGACGAGCAAACCTGAGAAATATTCTCCCTTGGCTTGCGGCTTACAAAGAGGTAACCGGGTGCCGGTCGCCCCGGCCCCGCAGGGCCAGGCCAGCCCCGCCCCGGTGCAGCCCGGCCGACATTTTCTGGCCCATGAGGGGTGAGTGGGCGGCCGAGCCCCTCACCGGGGAGTCCACAGGGCAGGCAGCTGGGATCCCTTCGCAGCAGAGCCTGCCAGTCCTTTTTCCAGCGGCAGCACCGGGCCATGCTGGGCAGGGGCTATATCGGCCCTGGGAACAGCCATGTGGCCAGGACCAACGCCGGGAGTGGCCCTGAGAGAAGGAGCGGCTGTGGGCTGGGAGTGGCTGCCGCCATCTCGTACCAGGGGTGGCCATGTGGCCAGGACGGCGCAGCCAGAATCAGCACAACTAGGACAGCGGCCCGTGTCCGTGGCTGCCTCAGTATGGCTCACAATAAACTGTGTTTGTTTAAGAGCTTTTATCCAGCCATGCTGCGGACGGAAGGACAAAAATGGCAGCAGCAGCTTTTCTTGTTGTCAGTGCTCCTGATGAAGAAAAGTGCTGAGCAGAGCTAGCAGCCAGCATGGCTCAAGCAGCAAGAGGCACAGAGAGTGATCTCCCCGATGCACAGCCTGGATGATATCAACCTTTCAGCACTGCAGAACTCTAGAACTCTGTTTCAGTTGATAAAGGTTGAGAACAAATGAACCTACGAACACCAGTTCACCAAAGGAAAAGGAGTAAAACAACATGGGACGTTGAGGTCAGCAAATAAGGAGTCAAATTCTGGTTAGGATGGGATTGATGAGATGGTCTTGGGCTGAAGTTCTCTTTGTAAGGCTTTGGTGAAGATATATGTCTGATAGATCAGACTTCATTTTTTTCTCTGTAGTTCATGACGTGCATGGGGGGATGCACCATTCACCTGCAGTGCATGAGGAAAGGGGACTTGTGGATGCTGAAAAGCTGTAATCCAGTGAGAAGCTTGAACAGAGAGAGAGATGAGGAACTTTGCTCCAGGGACAGAAGAAGAAAAGCCTCTGTTCCCAGAGATAAAAGAACTTTGTTTTTTATGCTAGAGTGGCTCATCCTTAAAATAGTACCCCATAAGTTGACATAGCTCATGAAAGCAGCTCTGAGAAAGCTGCAAGGCATGGGAGAAACTTCCACACTGAAAACAGATTTTCCTTTCCTGGGCAGCTGATTCTCTATGACATTGAAGCCGCAAGAGAACTGTTCTTTGTGCAGAAGTCTCCATGGTATGGCAAGAGAAACTACTCTCCCTATAAGAACTGATGAAAGACTGTCGCAGAGGTGGTAGCTGCTTGAAAATCCCAAAAAAACGTTTTCTCTACATTGTCAGTTGGGAAAAAATAGAAGTTGTGGGGAGGGGAGGAGAAGTGTTCTGAAGGTTTTATTCTGATTCTTATTATTCTTTTAGTCCTGTTAATAAAGTTTTCTTTATACCTTTTAAGTTTTGAGCCTGCTTTGCCTTCCTCCTAATTCATATCTCACAGCAGGAAATGAGTAAATAATAATAGTAGGTGCACTGGCGATTTTAGCCAGCGCTAGCTAAACCCACTACATGGGGTTACTTTATTCTTTGTATGATCAAAGAGGAAAGTAAATTTGTATTAGGATGACCTTTGCCTTGCTGCAGATACACAAACACATAAATGCTTTATGCCTTGCAGCAGCTTGCATGCCCAAATGCCATGTATAAGATGTGTAGAACAAAAGACAAAATGTTAATAAATATTCTATACTAATATAAGGTGTCAGTGTTGGAGTGTTTATTGTTAGATGTTTCAAGCTAGGCTGGTAGAACACAATTACCGTTGTCCTCAGAGTGGTCTGAATAGAAGAATAAAGTAATTTAATTGACTGGGTTTAATTCCTTTTGCTTGAAATGAAAGGGTAGAAATGTTTGGAAGAATCTTATTTAGGCAGCCAGTAGCACAGTGATGTTGCACTTTCAGGCTTTTACTTGAGATGTTAGAAGTGTTTAGTATTATGTTTTGGCTATATTGGATTTGCTTGCATAGAAGGAATACTTTTGGAACAGAGTAAGTGATGCAGTATATGGGATTCGGTTTTTGTGTTTCCCTTTGTGGAAAGTTAATCTGATTTTTAGCAACAAATTTCATTGTCACAGGTAATGCTTCTATTCACGACATCTTTTGTGCTGCCCAATGTCAGTCTGACTTTGCTGATATCACTGTGTAATCTCTGCCACAGTAGTGAGTCTAATGCCACATGAGCGACAATTTGCTGTGTATGGGTTTGCTGTGCAGCTTCTGGGTCTGTCTTTAGTTAAACCAGCTGTAAAAAGTAGCTTTGGATGGTTTGTTAAGTATGGATGTTAAGGAAGCTTCCCTGTCTTACCATCCTGGGCCTCTGGCAGTAAGAGTTGCACCACACCAAATGTGTTCCTCAAGATGCACATGCAGTGGAGGAGTAGATCTGTGCGCTTGAGCATGCTAAGAGCATTTCGTCAAAATCCAGTGTTTCCCAGTGCTTAATGCTTCAGAGCTTTAGATCTTGCCCCATCACTTTATAGTAACTACGGTACAAGAACAGTGCCTGTGGAAGTGACTGAAATATTTGCCTTGACAGCTGTAACTTGTTCTGGTTTTGCTTCTGCACAGAGCTGTGGTGACAGCTGCAAAGTGAATGTTTCCTTCTGTTTGAAGAGATGTATCTTTTCTTTCAGAAGCACTGCTTTTTCTCACCATGGCTTCATCACTGACTTGGGCAGTGCCTTGGGTAGATGCCTGCAAGCTTATCTGCAGCTCAGTGCCCAGTACCTGCTCCTGCCCTGATTTGCTTTGCACTGAGGACTGCTAAAACAAGATCTCGGTTACTTTCATGTTGCTGTCCAGGCTGAGCCCCTTGGCAGCACATCCAACGGTGTCCCGCTGTGTACACAGACTTCCTTGGTGGTAAGAACTGCAAAAGGCCAAAGGAGTAATGGCCTGTGATTCATCACAGAATCCTTGTACATTGGAAATCCTGAAATCTCTGTGATAATGGATGCAGATTTTTTGCCTGTCTCTAAATACATCAAGAAGTGTTTCTACAAAGATGCTAAAGCACAGAAAGCTGAACTGATTGCACTGACGAGGGCCCTAGACCTGAATGAAGGGAAAAAGGTAAATATATGGGACTGAATCTAAATATGCATTTAGTGTGGGCCACACTCATGGAGCCATNCTTGGAATTCCGGGGGGTTCTGAGGGAAAATTCTGGGATTCTGGGGGAAATCTTGGAATTCGGAGGGAAAAAGTCTGGGATTCTTNGGAAGGAGAAAAGACTTCTGAATGTGGAAGGTAATCAAATTAAACTTGCTGAACAAATAACTCACCCTCTTGGAAAGCATTAATAAACTTATAGAAGTAGCTATCATGCATTGCAGAGGTCACCAAAAAGGGAAAACCACTCCAGAATTAGGAAATGGCTTTGCTGATAAAGCAGCAAGAGGAATTACAGAAAAAGGTGTTCTTGCAGTAATTCCACAAAAAGAGGTTGATTCGTCAGAGTTTACCCCAAAATATGATCAAGCAGACCACAAGTTAATTAAGTTTCTTAAGCGTGAAATCACAGAGAGTGGATGGGCTGTTACTTCAGAAAATTAGATTGTCATCCCACCCCTGATCCTTCGGGAACTAGCCCAGAGGGAACATGAGAATACACATTTTGGGGTTGAAAATCTCCCAAAACACCTAAAAAAGGTAGTAATAGAAAAGGGACTGACATTGCACAATCAGTAAAATCTGTTGTAAGAACAACCCTGACACAAGGAAAAGAGCTGTGTTAGGAGTAACAAAAGCAGGGGATGTTCCTGGAGATTACTGGCAGATAGATTTTGTGGAGTTACCACGCAAAGGTATTAGTTGACACCTTCAGTGGATGGCCAGAAGCTTACCCCTGTCGCACAAACACAGCCAAAGAAGTGGTGAAAGTCCTGTTAAATCATATAA